>RXON01002371.1:0-58487 GCA_009667805.1 Leptobrachium leishanense
ACCACGAGGGGACCCTGCCTCGTGAGACTTCTCTCTTGCTGTTTTTTTTTTCTTAATCTTTTTTTGAGCATCCGGGTCCGCTCGTGGAGGGGGGGATATGTGACATCCCAAGTCTCTGGCGCCCCCTCTGGCAGTAGTGGATGCTGCTGCTTTGGACTTTTCTTTTTGTCCATTCTGTGGATTCCAAGCCTGGACTTTCACCTGGACTCATTTGTTCTAACTAACTCTGGTTAAAAGCAGGCAGCGCCCATAGTAGGACGCTGCCTCATTTGTTTTGATCCTCAGTCTGAATTGTCCTAGCCTCTGGTTCACTCTGGATCCAGATTCCTTACCTTGTAGGTCTGGTTAGGTTCTGTTGCTCTGGTTCTCCTGACTGTTCTTGTTTGGGTTTCTTGTTTAAGTTCTTGTCTCATGCTTTCTTTTGTTTAAGTCGGGTTTATGCTATTTCTGATTATTGCATTTCTTTTTATCCTATGTCTGATGTTCATGTTTTCATTTCTTGTTTTCTCTAGTGTTTAGATCTCCTATGTTATGTTAGTTTATATTCTGTTTCCTGATTTATTCGGCATTGGTTCAGTTTTTTTGCTATATTGCTCTAGCTTTAGTTCTGTGTTTATTTGGGTAACAAATAAACTTAGGTTTTCTTCTGTTTTATGTCTGGTTCACGTCTGTATCTTGTCTAATCACTGCACTTTGGCTCACACCCCTCCTGCTCCTTGTCTAGTCAGGTCCCCCCACGTTACAACTACAAGCTTCAAAACAACTAATTTCAGCAATTCCAAGAAATTTCCACAGACCCTGAACCTTTAGACATTCCAGCTTAAACAGGTTCCATTGTTTCTCAGAGTTAATGTTCAGTTCTTGCTACATACAGGGTTATTCAGAGAGACTCAAAAAGTCATAGCACGTTCGGTGACCTTTCGTTCTCCGCACTTTGGGTTATTCGGCGATTCTAGTTTACCGACCCTACGGTGTATTCAGCAAGCTCCGCAGAGCCCCCCGTAGTGCTGGGAGTACTCGCTGCAAACCTGCAGAACACTCACCGAAAACTCGCAGAAAACTCTACAAAAACCCCACTGAACACGCCGGAAAAACCCGACTAGCCGCCAATCATAACACAGAGCAGCCGCCGAAAAAGCCGACAGGCAGACGAATGTGGTGAAAAAAAAACTGTACGCTTGAAAGATTGTAATTTGAGACGCTGTTTGCAAAAATACTACTGAACTAAAATGTCTGGAATATTCGTATAAGATCCTATGAATGATAATAAAAAGGTCTGTTAAGGAAAAATGAAAACCTGATTTTTAAAAAAAAAAAGGAAAAACATTTGCTGAAACAAATACCGAAAAATGCCTGAAAGATCCTAAAAAAATCTATAAATAGACTCTTTACAGCAGAATAAAATAATAAAAGGCTTATTAGATATTGAATTAAAATGGGAATATTTTTTTTTTAAAACATAAATTTTTATTAAGTTTCTGCCATCAAAAATACAAATAAATACCAAAAATAACCATAACAAAGGGCAGGAGAGGGGGAAGAGGGGGGTTGCAGCCAAGTAAAATAATATGTGTGTACCAGGGTCGGTAGCCCGGTCACAGTCCACATGCCTTATAGATTTTGTGTATGTCCCAAAGTGTCCAGGGGTCCGATTTGGGTGGATGTATGTCTTCTGATGTCACAATTCGTGAGTCAAATCCACGATATTGGTTTAATAAGTCAATAACTTGTTTTTTAGTAGGTGTTAATGTGGACTTCCAATTACGTGCTATGAGCAAAGAGGTCGTGGAAATGAGAATAAATAACATCCTTCTTTGAGGTTTCGGGAGGTTGATCATACCCAATAAAAGAATCTCTGGTTTGTGAGGGATCAGCATGCCGAGGACCTCGGTCGCCATTATCGAGATGTCCTTCCATAATGAATTAATTGTGGGGCAATGCCACCAAATGTGACTCATAGAGCCTTGTGCTAGGGAGCATCTCCAGCATACATCCGGTTGGTTCGGCACGTATTTTTTAATTCTGTCTGGAGTGAGGTACCATCTATAAAGGATCTTCCGTTGTGTCTCTAATAAGGTGACGCACCGAGTAGCTCCCACCGCAAACATATAGGCTGTGGCCCATTGGGTTGGTGTAAAAGATTGTTCCTGTTCCCGTTCCCAACTTTTTTGAAACGTCCAAGTAACAGCTTTTTGTGGGGTATTAAGCACTCTATAATACATCGAAATCGCTTTAGTAGTGGAGTGAGAGTCCAAACAGAATAGTTCCGTTTCTGAGAGTAATGGAACCTTAGCAGACAGTGCAGGAAAGATCTTCTGAGCTTTAAGATAAGAGTGTATTTGCATATATGATAAAAACATTGCACTTGGAACCTTGAATTTAGTACACAATGTCTCAAAAGGTAGAATGGAGGCCGTGTCAAAGAAATGATGAAGGTTTAACACTCCGTAATGAGCCCATCTAGCATAATCTCCTTGAGGAAGTAGATGCCTAAAAGATTCCACGGGTGTAGCCATAGAGATCGGATAATGATTTGTGAAAGAGCGGAACCCTTTATCCCATATCCTAAGGTGTAACACCGTACTGGCCAGTGGGGAGTCTATCCGCGGTCTGTCTTTGACGGGGACCCATAGTAATGTTGCCAGATCATGTCCCTCCATATATGCTGCCTCAATGGTTAGCCATTGTGGCGTGGGGCATGCGTGAAAGGACTCCGATAAGGATGCCAGGCACGCTGCCCAATAATAATGTTGCACGTGTATCATGTTCAGGCCTCCATCTCTGTGTCTATAACTTAATAGCTTCCGAGGAACTCTAGGCCTTTTATTGTTCCAGACATAAGAGGTCAAAACAGATTGAACCTTAACCAGATAATATCGGGGCAAATTTAGGGGCAGGGCGCGGAACACATACAGTAGTTTTGGTAATATAATCATCTTTGCAGCCGCCATTCTACCCAGCCACGAGACTTCTTTCATTCTCCATCTATGGATAAGTAATCTTATCTCAGAAAGAACACGTTCATAGTTATATTGAAAAAGATCTTCAGATTTCCCCGAGATTCTAAGTCCCAAATAATTAGAGCGCCAGTCAAATTTATATTGCATTTTAAGAGTGTCTAGAAAAGGTTGTGTCATATTAATTGGTAAAACTTGCGTTTTAAGTAAGTTTACTAAATGAAACGACACCTTGCTGTACGCCTCTAGTTCGTGATATAAGGCCGATAAAGACACCTCTGGGTCCGTCAACGTCAGAAGGATGTCGTCCGCATACAGTTGTTGTTTATGTGTTGTGGGACCTATTGGGATACCTCTAATGTTATCATTCTGGCGGATAGCCTGTGCCAGTGGTTCCAACACCAAGGCATATAATAGGGGGGAAAGAGGGCACCCCTGACGTGTGCCGTTTGTAATCACAAATTCATCAGACATAAATCCCGATGTCAGAACTCTAGCTGATGGGGAATCATACAGGGCCTTTACTGCTGTCAACAGCGGGGGGAAACCATACATCTTAAGGGTCTCGTGAAGAAATAGCCAGTTTACCCTATCAAAGGCTTTCTCAGCATCTAGGGACAATACCAAGCAAGGACAACCTGACCGCTGCAAGGTTTCCATCAAGTTGATCAATTTTTTTGTGCTATCTGATCCTTGCCTGCCAGAAATAAACCCCACCTGATCCTGACCAATTAAAGTCGGTAAAATGTATTGTAGTCTATTCGCCCAAATTTTCCCATATAATTTTATGTCTACATTAAGAAGTGAGATCGGGCGAAGATTACGACAGTCGTCCGGGGTCTTGCCTGGTTTAGGGAGTGTAATTATGTGAGCCCGTAGCATATCTGTCGGGAATGTACCCTGTTCTCGGGCAACGTTAAAAATCGAGTGTAGGTGCGGTAGGAGGTGAGAGGTAAAAGTCGCGTAGTATAGACCATTAAGGGCCCGGGGCTTTTCGTTTTTGTAGTCCTTTAATCACTTCAGAAATTTCTTCTAGAGAAATTGGAGAAGCTAGTTTTGTCATTTGTGATGGGGATATTTTCGGCAGGTGTAGTGTATGTAGATAATCGGAGATGGTGTCGGGAGTAGGCTGTATCACATTGTCGTCTGTGGATAGGTTATACAGTGTCTCATAAAAATCTGCGAATTCATTAGCTATATCTAATGGATTATGTATTAGACCCTTGTTAGATTTGAGGTGAGAAATTACTTGTGTGGCAGGGGGAGGTTTTAGTCTACGAGCCAAAAGTCTGCCCGGTTTATTTTGAAATGCATAAAACCGCTTCTTCATCCTGTGCATGGTTAAATTAAATCTGTCCGCTTCTAAGTCAGCGAGTGAGCGTAGGGCATCGTCCAAAGCGTCCGCCAGTTCCGCCGTCGGGGACAATTTGTTCTGGGTGTCTATATCTTGGATGTTCCGAAGAACCTCCAAACGGTGTGCCGTGTGTTGCTTTTTAAGTCGTGCTCCCCACTGGATGCATACACCCCTAATGACTGCTTTATGAGCTTGCCATATACCAAAAGGGTTTACCTCCTTGGACGCGTTTTCCTTAAAATAGTTGGTTTGTGCTTCATTAATAGCCAGAGACGCCGGCTCTTGTTTTAATATGTGTTCGCTAAATCTCCAGGGTGGTCTCGCATGAGAATGAAATTCGTCCTGTAAGTCGAGAAGCAGTGGGGCATGGTCAGACCATGTGAAGGGGAGTATATCGCATGTGGTAACGTGGGAGAGTAGATACGATGGTAGTAGAAAATAGTCTATGCGTGAGTAACTATTGTGTACTCCCGATCGTAAAGTATAATCTCTCTCTGTAGGATGGAGCAGGCGCCATGTATCATATAAATGGTGTTGTCCAAGGAGAGAGTGCAGCTTTGAAAACTGTCTCCCTGCTTGAATACCCGTAGGGACCGAACGGTCCTTCGTTGGGTCCATACATAGATTCAAATCGCCACAGACTATTAGATCGCCTGACAAAACGTCCGTAATTTTGTTTAAAAGATGCGTCAGAAATTGTGTTTGAGAATTATTAGGGGCGTAAGCCGCTACTATCGTGTACACCCTGCCATTGATTGTGCATATTAAAATAATATATCTGCCTCTGGGGTCCGTAATAATTCTGTGAGTCTGCATTGTTATTCTGTTGTGAATCAATATCGTCACCCCTCTAGACTTAGCCCTGTAAGTCGAATGAAATTGAGTGCGGTAGTGAGGTGTATACAGTTTAGGGTGATCCAGTCTCCTAAAGTGTGTTTCCTGGAGGCAGACTATATCCGCGTCATACGTACGAAGATCTTTATATAAAGAGTGGCGTTTAACTGGTAGGTTCAAACCTTTCACATTATATGATACTATCTTCATAAAAGTCTACAAAACAGATGTTAGGAACAGATAAACAACATTTTAAGCGAATGACTTGACCTCTCGTCCAATAGTGCAATAAGAAGGATCGAGAATCGCTGCAACCCCCCAGGGACTGGGAGAAGGGGGAAAAGGGGAATAAAGCCAAAACAAAAAAACGTCACAACATAGCGACAAAACTTGGTGCATTCCAGAACGCCATACTCTCCATCGGATCCTCCCGTCTGGGAGACATCCGTGCCCTTAACTGAGAAGGGGGAGAAACGAAAAAAACGGGGGGGTAGGTCCATCTGCCACCAGCAGCGAGACCAAGATGTCAATCGTTAAGCCACCAGTTTTACCCATCCTGCGACCTTCGGCCAAAAGCGTGTAAGGTTTCCATCACAAGGAACGGATCTGCGAGGGCTTGACTTTCTCGTGCCCATCCAGTCAGCGTTGGCGCCAGTCCGGTGTCAACTTTTTTAATGTAGACTTGCGTTCCTGGGCATCCTCGTGTGGTTGAAGGCCCCAAGACTCCAGGGTTGTTCGGCCCTCAGTAGGAGATGTGAGGACTGTGGTAACCCCCTCGCAGAGAACAATTAACTTTGTGGGGAATCCCCAACTGTATAGTATACCAGCATCCCGTAGAGCCGTTGTTAACGGACGAAATAGTCTTCTTTGTTGTAGTGTTACTTTAGAAAAGTCCGGGTAAATTTCCAGGTGGTCGTATTGGGAACCCAATATTTCCGGTTTACGCATTGCTCGCAAGACATCTTCCCTAGGTTTATAGTAGTGCATCTTAAGGATCACATCCCTAGGTGCTTCTTGAGGAGCAGATGGTGGTTTTGGTATACGATGTATTCTGTCCATGAGTAACGTGTCAGGAGCAACTCCGGGAAGCAAGTGTGTAAATAAGTCCGTTACATAAGCTATGAGGTCTCGGGGATGGATCGTTTGTGGGATTCCTCGAATTTTGAGGTTATGGCGGCGAGACCTGTCCTCAAGATCCGCCAGTTTATTTGTACATTGCAATAGTTTGGATTCCAAAGACTCTACTGCTGCGGCCATAGTGTTGTGCGCGTCTGCCATTTCAGACATTTTATTTTCTAGGTGTGAGGTCCGGTCTCCAATCTCTTGAATATCCTTGCGGATGTCCGCTGATACAGTATCTAGGCGCGCTGACAGGGAGGATGAAAATTCCTTAAATAATTTCTCCATTCGGGCGGTGAACGCCATTAAATCTCCCTCAGAGGTGCCTGCCGTCGAAGCAGGAGAGTGGGACGGGGAGCCGCCGCCATCTTGGGGATCTGTATCATCTCGGCGTTTACTGGGCCGGGGAGTGAAAAACTCCATCGTTCCCGGCGCTTTTTTCCCCTTTGCGGTAGCCATCGTGACGGCTGTGTATTCCGATTGGGGATTGCGGTACCTTAAAGGGTGTATGTGGTCTCTGGCGGCTGAAATTCGCTGTTCCTCGCTGTCTGGTCTGGAGCCGGACTAAAACGTGTCCACCATGCTCCGCAGTTGGCTCCGCCCCAAAAATGGGAATATTTTTAACATTGAAGCCTATGGTATTTGCCTGAATAAACCTGTTGAATGAAACCACTGAACAGCAAGGCATTTTGGCAACTTTTCCCTGCTGTTTGGTGTCTCTGAATAGACGAACCATTAGATCCCCATATGGGGATTTCACTGCCCTTGAACAGGCACCGTACGTGCAGGCAATTCGCCAGAATTTTGCGAACTGCCTCCTCTCTGAATAGACAAATAGCCCCGAAATGTTCCAGTACGTTGAAATTCAGTGTCCGGTAACATTTCAGCCACATTTTGATGCTTGTAATTGGCTACAGCCTTGCACCTGACCACAGGTCAGGTGCAAGACAGGTGCAAGACTATACCAATCACAGCTCAGAGCTAATCCCTCAGCACACTATATAAGGCGTCCCTCACAGCCCTAGCACATGTTTTTTGAGAGGAGATTGTTCTGCTAGTGTGTCTTCTCATTGCCAGCAGCTATTGGGGGGTCTTACTTCTAGCAGATATCTGGGAATTGTTGTAATCTGTGTCTTGTCACTGTTGTCAGCTATCAGGGGGTCCTATCAGGGGGTCTCACAAACTTGTAGCAGATTTCTGAAAATTTTAATCTGTGTCTTGTCACTGCCACCCATCAGTGGGACTCACAGACTTGTAGCAGATATCTGGGAATTATAATCTGTGTTTTGTCACTGCCACCCATCAGGGGGTCTCACTGATTTATAGGCGGTTCCTGGGAATTGTAATTTGTGTCTTGTCACTGCCACCCATCAGGTCATGTTTGGTATCATTGCTCTGGCCTTTCCAGTGATTCCTCACTTGACCCTGTAGCTACTATGGAGCTGGAGATACATGGGTCTAAATGCAGACATACAGAGTTATCCAAAGAGATCCGAATTGCTTGAGAAAGGTAACCGAACGCTGAAAATCAGCGTTCGGTTGCCTTTCCTGGCCATTCGGCACTATCCAGAGAGCAGGCAATTCGCCAAATCCTGGCGAATTGCCTGCACATACGGTGCCTGTTCAGTGCCTGTTCGAGGGCAGTGAATCCCCATAAAAAAAGCACTGCTTCGACTATTCAGAGAACACAAACCAGCAGTGAAAGGTTCCCGAAATGCCCTGCCATTCGGTGGTTTAATTCGGCAAATTTATTCAGGAGAATCCCATAGACTTCAATGTTAAAATATTCCCGTTTTAATTCAATATCTAATAAACCATTCATTATAAAATTCTGCAGCAAAAAATCTAGCATTTTATTTTTTTTTTTTTTTTTTTTAAGTTACTTCTTTTTTTCTGTAACAGCCCTCTTTAATTATCATTCCCTGGACCTCCTGTGTAAATTTCAGACATTTTCGCTCAGTAGTTTCTTCGCAAACAGCGTTTCATTTTCACAGATTCATACAAACGGTTTTGCTAATTTATTCACTGCCTCCTCTGCGTCTCAGCTGCTTCGGCTCTGTGTGATTCGGCTTCTGTTTGGGCTGCTTCGCTGCGTGTGATCGGCTCCTGCTCCGGTTTTTTGAAGGTAAATCCAGATGTTTTTGCTTGTTTTCGGCGTGCATTCGGTGGGTTTTTGCGGTTAGTTTTCGTCGGGTTTGCGGCAGCTTTTCCCTGCAATTCGGGGGCCCTGTGGGCTGTGGTGTTTGCTGAATACACCGCAGGGTCTCCGAAATGGGATCGGCAAAAGGAACCGAATTGAAGAGAACGAAAAGTCACCGAACGTGCAATGACTTTTCAAATCTCTTTGAATAACCCTGATAGTTATCCTTTCTCTGGGCCTATTCTGAGGCATGGGCTTGGAGCTGCTGCTCCATCTGTCCCTATGTTAATACGGTCCTGAAGCTGACCCAGGTGAGGCCTCGGCCGCCTGTGGGTGGGCCCTTCGAGCTCAGGGCCCATTTGCAGTGGCACTCTTTGCACACACTGGTAGTTACGCCCATGCACACAGGCTAATAAAACAGTCAATAATTAATTTTAATTAACCAAAATAATTCAAATTTTAGATGACCTGAATCGAATGTCCGTAAAAATTTGAATGAAGAGAAGAGATCAAAAGTTTCAGACGACCCAAAAAATTACAAATCACATTTTTTGCCCATCCACAAGTTTAATATATACTATCCTAGAATATAGTTAACACTTTGCTAGAATACAAAAAATATTTTTCTTCAATAATAATATCTTTATATATAAAATGCAAACCGTATTCATAATTAACTTCATCCTAAATCAAATAAGACCATAAATGTACAACATAAGAAGACAGTCGCTAAGAGGATGTCAGGTGCATATTTGAAATAACATGGTATAAGGTCTTGAGGCAGATAATGTAATTGTAAATCTGTTCCTTTACTTGACTGCTAAACCATTTTAAAATATTTATCATATACAAACAGTTCTCGGCACTATTGATAAATGTGACGTTCTCATAAGAAAAATGACTCAATTTAATCATCATTCATTCATGAAACAATGCTTGTTTACCAAGTCTGCTGCTTGTATTTACATTTGAAGGGACATGTGATATTATTTTAAACAATGAAGAATGGAAAGAAATTAGAAATTCTGTATGAAATTACAATGAAATTGTTTCAAGCAAGGTAATTGCTGCCTATTACAATTACACTTACATCTTCACAAGTGACTGAAAATCTTCCTGATATGTTGCATTAAACTGAAATTGAGAACATTATTTTCATTACAAAATTTCAGATGAAAAATGCATCTTGCATGTCTCAAAAGGAAATTGATTTATTATATGAATTTTAATTGTTTAGACTGGTGTTGTGTTTTATGCATGTTTATAATAAGGACAAAACCAGTTTCCTGACAGTTTTTGGATGTAGATTTTCTTTTTTTTTGCAGACACATCTCTATATATAAAAACATTCTGTCCGTTGCCGTTGTCGGATGCAATGCGAATGCGCGACGGACAGAAAAAAAAAGAGCTGGCACGTGCGAGTGGAACTCGAAAAAAAATGGATGTTCTGTTGGAGAGGCGCACGCAAAGCGCCTCTCTCTCTCCCACCTGCACACAGCTCAGTGTCCACCATTACCCTTCTCCAGCACCACCTGAGCCCAGTGGCATAGCGAGGGTGGGTGCCTGTCGGGGGGGGCACCGCCAATCAGCAAATTGACTTCTTTCTGCCCCTGTCTGAGTTCGGGACTCAGGAGCCGCTCATGCTGCTGCATTTGCTGGTCCTCATCCTCCTGCACACAGCTTCCTGTTCACTCCACGTGCCGGGAGCGAGGAGAGATTAGAAGATAGAGGTCTAAATTCTACCTCATGGAGCAGCGGGAGCACAGAGCCAGCTGAATTCACCATATTTTCCACAAAATTTTAATCATTTCACTAAATTCCAAAAAATCCAAACAAAATCTTTAGCTCCAGGCACATAGAGATCTTAATCCGGTCCGGCATGTTTGCATTATTGGAGTGGACCAGTCTCAATCTTTTTTGTTTTTCCAGTCCAGTACCTATTTTCTTGAAACCTTTCAGCCTCATGGAGCATTATCTGAGGGATCTTATTTCTCAGCTTTATTTCCATCTTTATAAAGCTTTCTCGGCTTTATTTCCACCCCACTACATGTTCTCGTACCCCAATGATTAAATATATGCAAGCATGGGAATCGTAGTTGGGTGGGGAACTGGAAGGAGACCAGTGGCAGGAAATTTGGGAAGCAGTGTCAGTGGTGTCAATCTGTGTATTCCTACAATAACAGATCCTCAAGACTACGATAAGGTGGTATATAACATCATCCCTCCTCCATAAACTGGACAGAAGGATCCTGGACACTTGTTGGAGGTTGTGTTTTCCAAGGGGAAATCATGCCCACATTCGGTGGTTTTGGCCTTCGAGTGAAACCTGGAAATGGCTGCACTCTCTGGCACCAGAGGCGTACCTAGAACATTTGGCACCAGGGGCAGATCCTATATTCGGCACCCGCCCCCAACTTTAAAATGTAAGAAAAAAAAAATCACATGCACTTTTTTAAGTGTTTTCAAAAATAGTTTTAGTTATAGCATTCTGGCAAGACATGACGTATACATATAATAATGATATATTATGAATCTGCCGATGGTGGATCATGCGTCCTCTGTGCTGTGCAATAAGAGGCGAGTGTAGATTATTTTTGAATAATTGTTATTTTTAATTGATTTTGAAGCTCACAATATATCCATCCTCATGCTATGAACAAAAGTACACATGTGGTTGGTTTTGTTGATGTTGTGTGTGTGTGTTGGGGTGGCTGGTTTTGTGTGATAGGAGTTATGTGTTGGTGGCTGGGTTGTGTGTTGGTGGCTGGTTTTGTGTGATGGGAGTTGTGTGATGGGGTTGTGTGTTGGTTGGTTTTGTGTGATGGAGTTGTATGGGTGGCTGGTTTTGTGTGATGGGAGTTGTGTGTGTGTGGCTGGTTTTGTGATGGGGTAGTGTGTGGGTGGCTGGTTTTGTGTGATGGAAGCTGTGGGTGGGTGGCTGGTTTTGTGTTATGGGAGGTGTGTGTGTGTGTGCTGGGTGGCTGGTTTTGTGAATTGGAGTTGTGTGAGTGTGTGCTGGGTGGCTGGTTTTGTGGATTGGAGTTGATGAGCAGAGAATGGGTGTGTGTTTTGCAGGTGTTTTGGAGTTGAGGAAGGCTAGACTAACAGAAATGGAGATGAAATTTGTAGCACGATCTCATCCTAGAGAGCTTTTGAAAACCGAGAGAGATAGAACATTACAAATGGACTGTCTGGGTCGTATAGCTTCTTGGAATGCTGAAGGTGAAGTGATAAGAAATCGAATAGGATAGTGTTTTCTACGAATTTCAGTAGAGCAAGCCGAGGCATTAATCCAATCATCAGAAAAAATTGGAAAATCCTTAATAAGGGCTTTCCTGATGTAGAGGAATTTAAATCTTCCCCATTAACTGCATATCGGAGGAACAATAATCTTAAAGATAAATTGGTAAAAACGGATTAGGGTCCACTATCAAATCCAGTTCAAACTTTTTTGGGAACACAGAGGTTTGGTACATTTCCTTGTCTCTCATGCAGCTGCTGCAATGCAGTAATCAAAGGGGATATGTTTTCTCATCCACATACTGGTGAATAGGGATGAGAGTTTGGTTCGGATCTGTTCGGAGTTCGATTCGAACATCGCCCATTCGGCTGTTCGTCGAACTCCGAACATTTCTGCATTTTCGCCCACAATGCACCACAATGGACCACAATGCACTTTTCCACTGGCCTGAAGCTTGTAATTGGCTACAGCCTTGCACCTGACCACAGGTCAGATGCAAGACAGGTGCAAGACTATGCCAATCACGGTTCAGAGTCCTGATTGGGCAAATTTTGGCCAATCATGGGCTCACAGAGCTAAGTCCCGCAGTACACTATATAAGGCTTCCCTGCCTGCAGCCACAGCGTGTGTGTTTGCAGTAGTGAATCAGAGAGGAGAGGAGATTGTTCTGTCAGGGTGTATCAGTGACGTTGTAGGAGATTTCTGGGAATTAGAATCTCTGTTGGCACTGCCAGGCTATCAGGGACAGTGTGTTTCAGTAACGTTGTAGGAGATTTCTGGGAATTTGAATCTGTCTTGGCACTGCCAGGCTATCAGTGAGTTCTACCACAGTTCAGCAAATTAGAATCTGTCTTCGCACAGCCTGTTAGCAGTGTGTATCAGTGAGTTATACCACAGTTACAGAGGGGTTACGATGTGAAGGCACTTGCTGCCAGCAAAGGTAAAATATTTGGGTGCACTGCCACTGACGCTTATACCAGATTCATATCATTTTAATATTTGACCGCAGGGTCCAACCCTGCACTCTTCCACAATACCACATAGGGGTTACTTACGGTGTGAAGGCACTTGCTGCCACCAAAGGCACAATATTTGTGTGCACTGCCACTGTCACCTATACCAGATTCATATCATTTTAATTGGACTGCAGGGTCCACCACTGCACTCTTCCACAATACCACAAAGGGGTTACGGTGTGAAGGCACTTGCTGCCACCAAAGGCAAAATATTTGGGTGCACTGACGCCTGTACCAGATTCATATCATTTTAATATTTGACCGCAGGGTCCAACCCTGCACTCTTCCACAATACCACAGAGGGGTTATGGTGTGACGGCACTGTTGCCGACACTAAAGGCCCAATTTTAAAGCACCTATTGTTACTTTCATCCAAAGCCTGCATAAGTTTCACCATAATTTAGCCCAAAAAAATCACTAAACTTGTTCTGCGTATCCTAGAACGACTCCTCTTTTCATACAGGCTGCCGCCCCAAGCAGTCGTTTATGAATAGTTTAAAGGAAAACCATTTACCGTCATTTGAAATGTCATTATTTTGTTTTTAAATGTTTCTATACATCCTACAAATCCGCCACTTCACGGGCAGGTTATGGGGATCTCCTAAGCACGATATTTGAAGGAATTTTTCGTGTTTATTCTTAACCTTTATTTCATGGAAAACTCACTGTTCCTTTAAAAACGTTTTTTTTTTTAACTTTTTGTCCTTGTTTCCTGTCCCCCAGGGCACTACCCGGACCCCCATTCAACTTTTATGGAAAATATCTAGCATATATGCACTCTAAAAATCGAACGTTCGGGTCCCATTGACTTACATTGAGTTCGGATCGTGTTCGAGTTCGAACTCGAACTTTTGAAATTGTTCGAGTTCGAAGTCGAACCGAACACAGGGGCGTTCGACTCATCCCTACTGGTGAACAGAATGGCATTAAATATTTTTTCACATGTAACAGTTCTTTTGTTATCTATCTTATTAAGTGTCCTTGTGGTCTCGTATATGTGGGCGAGACCACAAGGAAAATTAAAGAAAGAATCACTCAACATAAATCAACAATACGCACAGGTAAAACTGATTTACCCATACCTGAACATTTTTGTAAGGAAAATCATCTAATCTGTCAATTTTGGTTTCTAGTTATTGATCAGATTGCAGCTTTAAGACGGGGAGGGGATAGGATTTTCTTGTTACAAATGAGGGAGAATGAATGGATTTTTAAATTAGATACACTCAGGGGCGTGTCCGGACGTTACAGCGCGTGGTCGCATGGCTCAATAGCTCCCGTGGCCAGCGCTGATTTTTTCAATCCCTTGACTTCCAAGGGGCAACCCGAGGCAAATTTCTTGCAGCACAAGGTGGGGGAACTTACCCTGCACCTCCGATGGCACCTCCCAAGGCACAACGAGTGCTGGATCCCCCAAAATTGGCCCGGAAAGACCGCGGTAAGGAGGCCCAAGATGGTGGATCCCCGCAGCATGAGCTGGCCCATGACCCAGACGCATCACCCTCAGCAGCTCTCGGCCTTTCTGACTCCTTGCCCCCCTCAGAGAGCAGATTACATGCAATGCTGCAGGATCTGCGAACAACGATACAGGCAGATATCAAAAAAGTGCTGCAGGAGCTGAGCCGGGACGTTCTGGACTTAGGTGAGCGCACTGACGCGTTGGAAACCAAAGCGGATGACTTATGTTTGGCCCACAATGATCTGGTAGACAGGCATCAGGCCTTACAAGCGGCCCATGACTCCTTAGCACTTAAAATGGCTGACATCGAAGATCGCTCACGGCGTAATAATATTAGAATCAGGGGCATCGCAGAAGCAGTCCCCTAGCGGACTTACATCAATACCTTCTGGAGTTGTTTCAAACTTTGCTGCCTGAGGCTACGCCTCAAGACCTATTACTGGAGCACACCATCTACCACAAGCGAAAAACCTGCCTACATCGGTGGCCCGTGATGTTATTATACGGGTGCACTTTTTTCATATTAAAGAGGCTTTAATGTCTGCGTCATGGAAGTCTTTGCCTTTACCTGCCCCTTATGCTGATATCTCTTTCTTCGCCGACTTGTCGGCTTCAACCATGTCCAAACGCCGTGAGTTCTCCTCTCTCACCAAGCTTCTTCGTACTCACTAGGGATGTGCGTTTCGGGTTTCGGAATTTGGGAATTTTCACAAAATTTCCCGATTCGTGTTTTCGGATGCGGCCGAATTTCCGAAAATTTTTAGATCCGAAAATGGCAGATCCGAAAAGTTTTCCGAGCCGAAACGAAATATTTTCGGAGTTTTCGAATGGACTTGAAATGTGTCAAATCAAAATTTATTGCTTTGAAACGAGGAGAACAGACGTTCTGAAAAAACAAAAATTTCCGAAATTACGAAAAGTCGATACAAAAAACGAGCAAAGTGACACGAAAATACGAAAAATGGTCGATATTCCGAAAAAAAAATGTACACGAAAAACGAGTCGAGCCGAACCGAATCGAAACAGAAATCGGTCGAAACGAGCCGAATCGAAAAGTTTAAAAATCCGAAAAATCGAACCGAATCGAACTGAAAAAAAAATCGGTGCACAAGCCTAGTACTCACAAGTTGGCGTACAGATGGGGGTCCCCTACGAAGCTCTTGATATGGAAGGATGGAACCCTACATGTTGTTCCCGATGTTGCCACTGGGTTACAGTTTTTAAAAGAGTGGAATATTCTGGCTGATTTCTCACCTCCACGCGAGCCTTCTTCATCGCCGATCAAAGTCTCCCCAGAATGGCACAGAGTCCGGCCTAAATGATGGGTGTCTCCTTTCCTGTGTTACTCCTAAGATGTCCGGATTTCTGGACAGTTAACCCCATGGAGGGAGTGGTTCCTCCACTTGATCGCCTCGGGACCCTATGCTTATAGATGCAGCGCTTGGTACTTGCGCTGAGTTCTGAGTAGCGAGCGTTCACTCGTTACCCATTTGAGTCTACTTAGCAGATATTCTTTGCATTTTTTCTTGCCACCTGGAATGACTCATTTTTGCTGTATTTTTGTGATGCAGCACTGTTTGTTTTGTGTTTTTTTAATTTTCAGTCCTTTTATTTTTATTTTTATTTCTCATTTTGTTTGTTGATATGCTCTCATGGTCATGGCTTTCATACTCCCCATGCCTCCCCTCTGTTATTTTTAGTCCTACCATGCATATTATATTGTCGTGGTTACTTATTCATGAGTAAACCTCAGTTCCGAATTTTCTCAATGAATGTTAGGGGGCTGAATGTTCCGTTTAAACGTCATGCTCTGTTTCGTGATTTACATAAAAATAAGCCGGCGTTAGTCTGCGTGCAGGAGACGCATTTTAGTGCTCTGCGTACCCCCACACTTAAAATCTGCTATGTATCCTGTTTCTTACCATTCTACTGCCCAGACGAAGTCCAAAGGCGTCTCAATTCTTTTCCATAAGGACTGGGTCTTTAAATGCTCGAACCAATATGCAGATCCGAGGGGTCGCCTTTTGATTTTGGTGGGCACCATGAATGAACTGCCAATAACTGTTGCTAATTTGTATTTGCCTAATGTTAATCCAGTATGTTTTCTTAAAAAAGCTTATAGTAAAATTAAGAATATGATGGAGGGTTCCCTTTTCTTGTGTGGAGATTTTAACTGTGTGCCTGACTCGGCTATGGATACATGACCGGGCCAGACCCGCGCGCAGCCTCATAAACAGCCCCCCTCTAGTCGCCAACTGAATGATTTTTTACGTTCCTCTGACTTATATGATGCATGGAGAATTATCAACCCCTTAACCAGGTATTTTACCTTTTTCTCCCCAGTTCACTTGTCCTACAGTCGCATTGACTTGTGTCTGATACATGGCTCTTCCGTCCCTCGCCTCCTAGCCGCCAGTATCGGCTCTATAACATGGTCTGACCACGCCCCTCTTACGATTGATTTTGAGGTGGACCACCCTGCTAGGGGAATGGGGACTTGGCGACTAAATGACTCCCTTATTGTAAGTGGCACTGATGTCTCTGATACGTTGGCGGTATTACAGGAATATTTTGCACTAAATGAGACAGGAGAGGTGGCCATTTCGTCAGCTTGGTTGGCGCATAAAGCAGTGGTGAGGGGCCATTTGATTCAAAGAGGGGCTAAACGGAAAAAGGCACTTGGTGCCCAGACGATCTCGATACGGCAGCAAATATCTGACTTGGAGTCCCAACATAAAACAAGTCCTACCGGTTCCGGGGTGTGCCATCATGGTTCGCTATGCCTGGCCCTCGGACCACCCAGGCCTAGTGATGTTGTCCCTCCATGGCCTCCCCCGGGAGCGTGCCAGGAGTGTCACGGTAATGGCCATTTACCCCCCTTTTTTTTCTCACTCCCCCCGGACCCACCCACTTCTAATGTTATTGCGAATATGGTCATATCCCTTGCTTTTATTGTATATTATGTTGGGAATCCCCCCCTCTTGTATTTTTATGAGGTCTTTATTCCTCTGGCCTTGCATGGCCTTTTCTGCGGGTCGAGCTGTGACCCTTTGATTCATACTAATAAAAATTGTCAATTGAAAAAAACAAGTCCTACACCTGACCTCTTGTCTCGTTTAACAACCCTCCAACGGGATTTAATTCATTTGACTTTACAATCCTCTGAACGGGCCATAAGACGCTTAAACTACACTCATTATACCCAGGGCAATAAGGCTGGTCGCTTATTAGCATCTAAACTAAAATCTAAAAGACTTCAAACCAAAATATCTTACCTATTAGATAAGGGAGGGGACAGGATTTACAACCCGTTAAAGATCACGGAGGAATTTGCTGACTACTACGCCTCTTTATATAATCTAAAATCGGATCCTATGACCCACGACCCAAACCCAGATGAGATAACTAGATTCCTCCAGGGTGCAGACCTCCCCTCATTATCCCGATCACAGGCGGCAGATTTACTGGCTCCATTTACGGAGGAAGAGGTGCGCATGGCCGTTAAGGCTCTCCCAAATAATAAAGCCCCTGGGCCGGATGGCTTTTCTAATTTATATTATCAGACTTTCGCAGATATTCTAATACCGACCCTTACGAGATTTTTCAATCAAATCAAAACCACAGGTGTAATACCCCCAGAAATGCTCCAAGCTACTATTATAACGCTACCTAAACCTGGCAAACCCCCGACGAGCTGTGCGAATTTCCGTCCTATCTCATTATTAAATGTAGATGCTAAGCTGTACACCAAGTTATTGGCGTCTAGAGTAGCACCTCTGCTTCCCCTTCTGATCTCAGCAGAACAGACTGGTTTCATACCCGGTAGACAAACATGTGACAATTGTTGGAGATACAACAGCATATATTATACTATGGACTGCAGGTGGCGCTGTTAGTACAGGTTAAATGTGTTCTAAACTCGTTGGTATATGTTCACAGGAAATAAGTCTCTATTGTCTCTGCTTTACTTCCTTCTTCCTTTCTAGCTATGTGATGATGAAGCATCCTGATATATATCCAGTGACTAATCTGTTATAAGTTGTTTTATTGCTATATGCACAAAGTAAAGTTCTCTACTGCAGATTCACAAGACTCCAGTGCCTCTTTCATACATAACCAACAACAATACCCGCCGCTTTTATAATATTATTGACATTGCCTATAGAACCAATACGCCTGGGCTCCTCTTAGCACTGGATGCCGAGAAGGCATTCGACCGCCTGCACTGGGGCTATATGTGTAAGGCATTAGAATCCTTTGGCTTCCCTGCCCTATTTATTAATAGTATCATGAGTCTATATTCCTTCCCGACAGCAAAAGTCCTGGTGTCTGGGTTTCTTTCCTCCTCATTCTCCATTACCAACGGTACCAGACAGGGATGCCCCCTATCCCCACTAATCTTTGTTTTGGCCCTGGAGCCGTTGGCCTCGCGGATTAGGCAAGACCCTTCTATCTCTGGCATCTCTACCCTAGATGGAGCCCATAAGTTAGCTATGTTTGCTGATGATATTTTGATTTTTCTTACCTCCCCTGAAAACTCTCTGCCATCTCTAATGCACCAGCTAACCTCATATGGCCTGGTCTCCTACTATAAAAACAATGTGAGCAAGACGCAGGCACTACCTCTACATGTTGATGATTTTTCGCTTTCCTCTTTACGTGCCTTGTACCCATTTGACTGGAGAACGACCTCTTTAAAATACTTAGGTATCTCTCTCACCAAATCCAGGGGCTCGATCCTTAAGCTCAATTATAACCCCCCAATGACCTCTATCTCCTCCCAATTGACCTCCTGGCATGGCCTGGAGGTCTCTTGGATGGGACGCATGGCGGCTCTGAAAATGTGTATTCTACCCCAGATTCTCTATTTTTTCAGGAATATTCCAGTTTTTATCCCGGCTCATATGTTGCTCCGCATGCAAAAAATGCTACATGCACACATATGGAAGGGGAAGCCTTCGCGAATTTCAGCTTCCACACTCAACGCGACTAGGCGCAGGGGGGGGCCTAGGCTTTATAAATATTACAGTGTATTACAGGGCAGCTTTATTGGCTCAGCTCCTGTCCTCTATGTACCAGCGAGAAATGCCTTTATGGCTACGGATGGAGAATGCCTATACTGCCCCTCTTCGAGTCCATGACCTGCTGTGGTTCACGACGATCCCACATCGTACATTAGAAGGTATTCTACCTTCTACTTCTCTTTCCCTTATGTCATGGCGCTTATGAGGTAGACAACTTTTACGGCCATTCCCGTTGCTAAGCTTGGCCCCGCTGCGCTTCCTATGCCGTACTATCCAGGACCTGAATCTTGACCAATGGTTCCAGTTAGGTCTTACTCATATAAATCAGCTCTTCACAGCCTCCTCAATGAAAACCTTCCCGGACCTAACACAAGAGTTTTCCCTCCCCGCTAGCGACTGTTTCACGTACCTTAGAGTAAAACATGCACTGACGCAACGAGGTATCTCTTCCTTTGCAGCAACGGACATTACAGCCTTTCATAGACTGTGCTTAGGTAAAAAAGTTATGAAAAAACCTTTGTCTTTGTGCTATGATAGTTTGTTAAATGTGAACTCTAATAAGAAACTGCCTTATATGACCAGATGGGACAAAGATTTGTCACTCAACTCATCTATGGAGGACTGGTTCTATGCCACTGAAACGGTATATAAATACACTAGGAGCACTAACTTACGGAAATCATACCTTAAACTTTTATATAGATGGTATCTGACCCCGAATCGTTTGGCTCATATACCCGGACACTCTGGTATGTGTTGGCGCTGTGGTACCTGTGTCGGATCTATTCTTCATATCTTTTGGCAATGTCCGCTCCTTGCTACCTTTTGGGGAAAAATTTGTAGATTGATATCTCACTGTTCCGGCCTGTCTCTGCCTTTATGCCCCAAACAATATCTGTTGCATATGCTTCCTATTACTATACAACAACGGCATAGAGGTATAATATTGATTATACTTAGCGTAGCTAAATCAACTATAGCGCGTCACTGGCTTTCTAAAGTCAGTCCCTCTATGAGGGAAGTCATGTCATCACTGGAGAATGTTTACCAATATGAGGGAATGTATCACAGGGCCGCTAACTCTCTATTCTTGTTTCAAGGTATATGGGAAGGCTGGGAGGTTTTTGTAGCTTCTGGGGACTTGATATAATTGATGGGGTTGATGATATGATGATATATGTGTGGCTGATGTTGGACCTAACTGAGCATATTCTTTTTTCTTTTTTTCTTTTTTTTCATTTTTACTCTATTTTTGTCACGGTTGTGAGGATGGCACCAGGGTGGCACCGGGGTATTGGGATGTGGTGAGCCCGGGATGCATTGATCTGCACAGACAGGAGGGTGGAGTATGAGGAATGAATGGGAAAACTGACCAGGTATGGTTGTAGCAGAAGGAAAGGTGGTTGCTGAGATCTGGAGATCTGGTGGAAATCCAGTGAACAGGAGCAGGTAGGTAATTGGGGTTTCAGATAGAGCTGAATCTCAGAGCTAACAGAATCAATGGCTTACTCTGTCAGGATAGAATAGCAATGAACAGCACAGTTCAGTCTGGGGCACAGCCCTTTATTTGATTAGGAGTGTGAGGTGTGTTTTTGGTGTTAACTCTTTCACTACTTCCAGGTGTAAAACCAAGTGCAGGTTTGCAGGAACAGAACGTGAATTGGACCGCTGGGGGGGGGGTTTAGGATGGTGATAGCCATGTACCGTGACATACCTCCCCCTTCACAGTCACACACCGGGTGACAAGACCATAGAACGGTCCCTACCAGACACGGCATCACTCTGGTGGGAGAGGGATCACGACACCGTTGCACCACTGAAAGGCGTCCCTGGATGGTCCCTTCTCAGTCAGCTCATCACGGTAGATCATGGTACTCTGTACCATATAGGGAACTGGTTCTTTTGGTGAGGGGTCAGGAGCCTTTCTCCCGCATAGGCTCTTGACAACGGAGTGATGCTGGTAGGGGTCAGAACTGCCAGAGAACATAGTGCCCACATAGTCAGAGTTCACAGAGATAGGTGTCACCTGTAACATGTTCTGGGCCTCTCCTCCATTAGTTCTGGTAACGCTGGTTTTGTGGCGATTTTTCCTCTGCCGCCTCCGTGTTTTGGCTTTAGACTTCTCGTTCAGTCCTTCACGGGTTTTGGGGAAAACAGGTTCTTCTGGAAAAAGAGCATCCACATACCCAGATGACTGCAGGGGAGGTATTTCTTTTTCCCTTGGTTCCCATTCCGGATGGGGTCCATCACTAAGAGAGTAATAAAGCCTGGATCCCCTCTCCTCGTCCTTATCTTCCTCCTCGCCACAATCCCACTCAAGCTCGTCGCTGGAAGATGAGCAGATATTTCGCCACCCCTTCACAGAATCATACGTGGGTGAAGGGCAGGAAGACAGCGGTGGATCGTATGGGTTGGGAGTGATGGGAGTTGATGCTATGGCCTGTATGGGCATTATCTCCATTGGAGTTGGAAAATCTGACTCCACAGGCACAGTCCCATGGTCCATATGAGGTGCAGGTTCCATTTCAATGGGCAAGGTGGTCTCGGTCTCCATAGGACTGGGAAGCTCTTCCTCCTCTTCAGAACTAACCTCCAGCGATGCAGTGCTCCTGGGGGCAGACCTTGATGCAGGAGGTTTCCTATGAGCAATCACAGGTTTAGGTAAAGCCAGCTTCAGACGGGGTGTACTTCTAGGAACCAAAGTTTTTTGTTTGGGGGCCGCTTTGGGTTGGGGTACCAGCTTTAGTACGGCAGGTCTCCTGGGTACCTGAGGTCCTCCAGAAGCAGGTTTACACACCGGGGCCTGATTTGGAACGATAGTAGGCTTTGGTGTGGGTCTGGTTACTGCAGCGTAGGGTTTGGGGGGTTTATTTGGGCAGTTAGATATCCAGTGCCGTAAATCCCCACAGTACAGGCACCGGTTAGAGGCCTTTCTCCAGGCACGTTCCTCTTCGGTCAGCGGGTCATGGTGCGGTTTTGCTGGAGGAACAAACACCTTAGGCGTGGTGCCCAAATTGCCTTGCAACAACTCCTTAACCAGGTCAGTTAGGTGTTTAAGCAGGTCCTGGTAGATTCTGCTTAGAAGCTCCACCACGATGGGCAGCACTGCAGGCTCACTCTTGTTTGGGCTGTTCATTCTGTCACGGTTGTGAGGATGGCACCAGGGTGGCACCGGGGTATTGGGATGTGATGAGCCCGGGATGCAGTGATCTGCACAGACAGGAGGGTGGAGTATGAGGAATGAATGGGAAAACTGACCAGGTATGGTTGTAGCAGAAGGAAAGGTGGTTGCTGAGATCTGGAGATCTGGTGGAAATCCAGTGAACAGGAGCAGGTAGGTAATTGGGGTTTCAGATAGAGCTGAATCTCAGAGCTAACAGAATCAATGGCTTACTCTGTCAGGATAGAATAGCAATGAACAGCACAGTTCAGTCTGGGGCACAGCCCTTTATTTGATTAGGAGTGTGAGGTGTGTTTTTGGTGTTAACTCTTTCACTACTTCCAGGTGTAAAACCAAGTGCAGGTTTGCAGGAACAGAACGTGAATTGGACCGCTGGGGGGGGTTTAGGATGGTGATAGCCATGTACCGTGACAATTTTTGAGTATTTTTATAATTTTGTGTGTTTTTGTTATGCCTTATTATTTTCATGTATTTTAGTTTAGAATGAAAATGTTGGTTCACCCGATTTGTTATAAGCAAAATTTAGGCTGCTGCTAGACTTGTTTCGTTGTAGGATCCTGCGCGATCCTTTCTTTTCTCAATAATTGCATTTTATTTCTGGCATTTGTTCTTTACGTGTGAACCTCAATAAAAAACTTTTGTATGCAAAAAAAATTAGATACACTCTGGCCACGTGGGTTCAATAAAGAATTCAATATGGATATATTTTTACAAGATGTTTTTTCATTTTTTATTTTCGATATATTTTGATATAAGTTTTTTCTGATGCTTAAATTTCAGGACAGAATGGGTTAAATTCTCTGTGTCTGAGCATCAATTGTAAGTCTTGCCCCTGGTAGGTGTGTTCTAAATGTTTTTTAAGGTACTTAATGAGCAATTGAAGGTGAGAATGTTATACATGATTAAGGCTTCCAAGCCGAAATGTTGTATCACTCCCGGACTTGCCATAGATTGAAATAAAACTGGATGACAGAAGCAGTCGGTGTAGCCTGTCTTTTCTTCATCTTTGTTGTATTGGGATTGCGGACCCCTTGTTGACAGAGCACCTGGTAACAGAGTGGATCCCTGCTCTCCAAAGTGCAGCCACGCTACATCGTTTCTTTTGCAGGTATGAGATGCTGCTATGGTCATTTTTCTTTACTATTCCAGTTTTTTAAGACTCCCTCTTCCCTGTCCCGGTTTACCCTGGGCTGCCTATTCCCTGATGATGCAGTGAATGCAGCCTTGCCCCCTCTATGCAGGACTTCACCAGGAGCCAGTCAGCTCAGTGACAAATTTCTGACCACTGCAGAGCTGATTAAGGAAAGGTCCACTTTAAACAGCAGTAAGCAGACAGGCTTCATATTCTGCTGAACCCCCCCCCCCATTTACCTGCCGCTTACTGTCCTCCTATGGAGGAAGAAGAGGGGGATTTTTATTCTCCTACTGCAAAGGACCTGCTCCACTGCTCATTGTTTGAGAACACAGCTCAAAGCTGACACACAGTGATAGTGGCACCTCCTAGTACCCCCTAATGACACCCCAATAATCACTGGTAACTGGGGTGACCTGCCCCCCGCCCCTCCTCTAAGCATGCCACTGGAGCTCTGTGATATGCTCACACACAAATTTTGGCGAACTGCCAGCAAATACGGATCTGTTCGAAGGCAGTGCAAATCCCCATAGAGAAGTAATGGTTAATCTAGTCAGAGAACATCGCACAGCAGAGAAATGTCAGTGAAATGCCCAGGGGCGGACTGACCCATCAGGCTCTCGGGCGCTGCCCAAGGGCTCGCAGGTCAGTAGGGGACCAGTTTGGCCAGGCACAGTGGGGCCCCGCCGCTTTCCCTCAGCTCCAGGAACAGGCAGCCCGCAGCAGCCTGTTGCAGCGGCACACTCTCTCTAACCGTCACGTGAGAGGCGGCACCAATGCAACGTGCGCCTGCTCCAGTAGAATGTGGGGAGCAGGGCAGGCACTTTGTAGCACCGCCGCGGCGGTTAGAGAGAGTGCGCCGCTGAAACACACATGGCTGGCTGAGGGAAACCGGCGGGGCTCCATTGTGCCTGGCCAAACTGGGCCTTTACCCCAGCGCTTCCTGTGAGTTACATTGCTGTGGATTGCGTGTCTGCTCATACACCCAAGCGTGTCCTGTGAGTTATATTTCTGTGTATTATTTGCCTGCTCATGCGAGTCCCTTCACTGGCTCCCCATCCACTGCAGAATTAAGTTCAAAATCCTTATCCTTACCTACAAAACACTCACTAACTCAGCTCCCCACAACCTGTCCTCACTAATCACCAAATACACCCCAGCCCGCTCCCTAAGGTCAAACAGCGACCTGCGCCTAGCGTCTCCCTGCATCACCTCTTCCCATTATAGACCGCAGGACTTCTCATGCACAGCCCCCATTCTCTGGAACGCTCTCCCTCGTATGGTCAGACTTTCCCCTAACTTCTCTTCCTTCAAACGCTCCCTTAAAACGTTCCTATTTAGGGAAGCCTACAACCCAACTCACTGACGCAACCATCAATCACTCTCACCTTGCAGTCCTCTCCTCCTGTTTAAAACCCCAACCCTTCTAGATTGTGAGTTCCTAAGGGAATAGGGCCCTCATCTCCTCCTGTACTGTTTGTCAAATGTTGTTCAATGTATTGTAACCCTGTCTATACTGTGCCTATTGTACAGCACTGCAGAATATGCTGGCGCTTTATAAATGAAGAATAATAATAAGAAGAAGAACTCAGCATTCACTGTGAGTTACATTTCTGTGGATTATGTGCCTGCTCATACAACCCAGCATTCACTGTGAGTTACATTGCTGTGGATTATGTGCCTGCTCAAACACCCCAGCGTGTGCTGTGAGCTACACTGCTGTGGATTCTGTGCCTGCTCAAACACCCCAGCTTTCATTGTGCATTACATTGCTGTGGATTATGTGCCTGCTCAAACACCCCAGCGTGTCCTGTGAGTTATATTGCTGTGGATTCTGTGCCTGCTCATACACCCCCAGCATGTCCTTTGAGTTACATTGCTGTGGATTATGTGCCTGCTCATACACCCCAGTGAGTCCTGTGAGTTACATTGCTGTGGATTATGTGCCTGCTAATACACCCCAGTGTGTCCTTTGAGTTACATTGCTGTGGATTATGTGACTGCTCACACACCCCAGCGCTTCTTGTGAGTTACATTGCTGTGGATTCTGTGCCTGCTCATACACCCCAGCATTCACTGTGAGAAATATTGCTGTGGATTCTGTGCCTGCTCATACACCCCAGCATTTCCTGTAAGTTACATTGCTGTGGATTCTGTGCCTGCTCATACACCCCAGTGCTTCCTGTGAGTTATATTGCTGTGGATTCTGTACCTGCTCATACACCCCAGCGCTTCCTGTGAATTCTATTGCTGTGGATTCTGTGCCTGTTAATACACCCCAGTGCTCCCTGTGAGTTTTATTGCTGTGGAGCTCTGTGATATGCTCATACACACCGCACATTACAGGGAGTTTTTATTGCTGTGGAGCTCTGTAGTGTGCAGTGTGTCAGGATTGTACAGTATCTTTTAAAGTGATCGGCAGTTTCCCACATTTACCACAGGGACATTCTGTGCCGTGGTGCCGCCTTAGCTGTAGTGAGTTGGTGATGGCTGCTGCAGCAGAGCAGTGGCCATCTCTAAGTCGTCTGGAGGGGCACAATAGATCCCCCAATTCACTGTTGGGTCCAAGTGGATTTTCTTCACAATTTTTAAAAAAGGTTATTTTAAGGAGTTCAGAAATAAATTCTTTAGCATAATATTATTATTCTTTATTTATAAAGCATTGGCATGTTCCACAGTACTGATAATAATAATGTACCTGTGGGTGTTGCGTTGTAGGGGGTAGGGTTTTAATGGGTGTGGCCTCCTGTGGGTGCGGAACAAGGGGGCCCCCATGATCTCCTATTGCCCAGGGGCCCCATTAGTTGTCAGTCTGCCCCTGGAAATGCTCTGATGTTCGGTGTTTTCATTCAGCAGGTTTATTCAGGCAATTCCCATAGGCTTCAATGTTAAAAATATTCCAGTTTTTATGCAATATTTAATAAACCGTTTATTATTTTAATCTGCAGTAAAAAGTCTCTTTGTTTATAGAGTTTTTTTTAGTATCTTTTAGTCATTTTTCTGATTTTTTTTTCCCTTTTTTTAATAGCGTTTTTTCTTTTTTCTGTAACAGACCTTTTTATTATCAATCATAGGACCTTATATGTAAATTACAGACATTTTCGTCCAGTAATTTTTTGAAAACAGCAGGCCACGGGTTTGCAGTGGCCGCATTCGGCGGCCGACTCCCTGCACTTCAGGGACCCTGCAGTAAATGGTGAATTCACTGCAGGGTGGGGAAATTTGATTCCCTGAAGTGCAGGAAACAACAAAACACCAAAATGTTGGCATCATTTTGGTGCTCTGTGAGTAACCCCTTTGGTGGTGTTTTTTTTGTTGCCACCCCTGGAAGAAAGTGGCAGCCTAGCCTTGCCTACCCAGGACATACTTGAAAATTTGTGAAATCTCAATGTATCTTAATGGTAATCTTAATGGTAAAATACTAGGGGGTGGTTTCACCCAGTGAGGGGCCGCCCCCCCCTAAGGACGCCACTGGTGTTTCACATGGATATCCCATTCGACCCATGGATCTTTATATTGGCAAAGCGAGACCAAGCCCTCACCTCCAGAGGCAACCACCTACCTTCCAAACTTTGGAAAACTATAGTGGAGAAATGGAGATCCCCTGTTATACCATCGCAGAGACAGATTTTACAAACTATCCACCATTTTTGGACGATCAATAAATCAACTACCCAAGTATATAGTCACTATGTTACATGTTTTCAGGTGCATTCTGTATTGAGATAAGTTAATAGGGAGCTCTTAAGTGACTTTAGACTGGGTAAGATTTGATTGCGTCTGGGAGGTTATTCCATAATTGTGGTGCTCGGTAGGAAAATGAGGATCGAGCCACTGTCTTTTTGTATTGTGGTATTGCAAGTAAGTTGCAGGTCTTGGATTGGAGGTTATAGGATGAGGGAACTGCTGGGGGAAGCAGTCTATTCAGGTAGGGTGGTAGCTTCCCAGAAAAGCTCTTAAACAACAGGTTGGAAAGGTGAAGAGTACGTCTAGATTCCAGCGACGGCCAGTTTAGCTCTTTTATCATGTCACAATGGTGGGTCATGTAGTTATGATGATGAGTGTATCGTGCGGTCAAACCCATAGGAATTTCCCCTTCCCCCTTTATTTTCCCTCGCTTTCACTCTTTCCTTCCTCTGCGTTGCACTCTTGATGTTTTAATTCTTTTTTACTTATCCCCTGATTAGGGGACTAAAATATCTTGCAATGGTTCTAAATTATATGCTGTAAAGTACTGTTTGTCTAGGATTTTTAGGTACCTTCACATGTCCAAAAGTAAAGTCTTAAAACTTATAGGGCCACATTACATTCCTCACGTTAAAACGGGGGCGCTAGGGAGAAAAAACTGTGCCTGCAGTTTTCTCCCTACTGCTCCCATTTTTCCATGGGATTACAATGCAGTTGCTTAAAAAGCTGCCTGAAGTGTTTGCAGGCGCTACACCCCAGGATGCTCGCAGCAGCACTGAGTGCCGCTGCGAGCATCCTCTCGATGGAGTCCATAGGACTCCATTGAGCCAGATGCCGGCAGGCACATGACCTTCTGGATTTTGCCTCGCGGGTCGGCGTAGGGTTACGCAGGGGGGGGAGACTGAGGAACTTTTCCCCCCAGTCTTTCCCTGCTCCCGCCGGACGGAGAAGGTGGTTGGGGCCACGTTCCTCGCAGCGGGATAGGAGGTGAGTATACGATCACTTTTTTTGGCTGGTGCTAACGAATTCTGCAGAAGCGGAATCTGTTAACACCAAGTCCTAGCTGTGGTTAACTTTTTGCTAACCATAGCCGGACGTTAATCAGCACTGGTAGATTGTAATACTAATGCTGATTAACACTTTGCGCTCCCCATGTTAAGTATAGGGAGCGCAAAGTACATTAACCTCGCGTTGAAAAGTGCAAGGTTCCAAACACAAATTGCTTACTTAACCCGTTAGCGTTTGGATTGTAATATGCGGTAGCCATAGCGGCTAACGTTAATGCTCACGCAAGTGAGCGATAATGTTAGCACAGATTGTAATGTGGCCCATAATTTTTTATTTTTTTAGTTCCAAGCATGGGGTACAGAAAAAGAAAGAGGGACAAAGGGAACATCAAAACACATCCCCAATACCCGCAACGAGTATAAGAGAGAAATAGGACAAAGTGGGGAAAACAAACCCCACATAAAAACATCACAATGCAGCATCAAAACGAAATACGAAGTGAAATGGAACTCAGTTCAGATCAACACTATCCAGAAAATCAGACATTTTAAGAGGTATTGCCTGACATGATGGATGAATGGGGACTATTAGTTCAGACACATCAGAGGTGGTATAAGGAGCGTAAATCCTGCAATAGCCACGGATCTGTGGTAGGAGCCTTTAGTGACAAGAGCTATGACGCTAGCCGTTCATATGAACAAAAGGTTGAGACTGTGTCTTCCACTTCTTTAAGTGTGGGTACCTTGGGCGTCTTCCAGTACCGCGCTATCAGCAACACTGTAGTGGCAACTACATGGTATAATATTATTTTCTGTCTATGGCCAAGATTTCGGGGGAGTACTCCTAGAAGCAGTACCTCTGGTGTGAAAGGGATATCAACTTCTAATACCATGAAAAGGAGATAATGTAATTGCTTCCAGAGCACCTGTAACAGAGGGCAGTGACACCACACATGTATCTAATTTCCCGTAGGCTTGTGCACCGATTTTTTTTTTCGGTTCGATTCGGTTTGATTTTTCGGATTTTTAAACTTTTTGATTCGGCTCGTTTCGACCGATTTCGGTTTCGATTCGATTCGGTTCGGCCCGTCTTTCGGGTACATTTTCTTTTCGGAATATCGACCATTTTTCGTATTTTCGTGTCACTGTGCTCGGTTTTTGTATCGACTTTTCGTAATTTCGGAAAATTTTCGTTTTTCGGAATTGCACATTTTTCGGAATATCGACCATTTTTCGTATTTTTCGTGTCATTTTGCCCGTTTTTGTATCGACTTTTCATTTTTTCGAAAAATTTTCGTTTTTCAGAAAATTTTCGTTTTTACAAAATTTTCGTTTTTCGGAAAATTTTCGTTTTTCGGAAAATTTTCATTTTTCGGAACATCTGTTCTCCTCGTTTGACACATTTCAAGTCCATTCGAAAAATCCGAAAATATTTAGTTTCGGCTCGGAAAACATTTTGGATCTGAAATTTTCGGATCTAAAATTTTTCGGAAATTCGGCCGCATCCGAAAACACGAATCGGGAAATTTCGTGAAAATTCCGAAATTCCGAAACCCGAAACGCACATCCCTAATTTCCCGTATCTCCCTGGCACCTCCAACATACCGAGTGAGTATTCGTGTGGTAGAAGGCTACACGAGAAGGGGTAAGGTACCAATGGTAGAGAAATTTTCTCCTGGTTTCTAGGAGGGTCATATTTTTTTAGTTTCCTTCATGTCAAACAGGTATGTCTGGGCCCACTGCGATTGTGTCAAAGTAATAGAAAGATCTTTTTCCCAAGCCTTCTGATATGAGTACTCAGGAGGTGACATGTCTGTCATAAGCGTAACATAGCTGATAGTGATTAGCTGTCATGGGACCCCAGATATAACCATAAGAGATTAGATTCCAGACAGATTCCAGACAGCTGGGCCTTGTCTTCCGAATAATCCACAAAAGTAAAGTCTTAAATAAACTTTACATGGACTCCATGGAGAACTGAATTTCTTGATCCTTGTCTCCTTCCATTCCAAATTTTGAAGGAGATAAGACCAGGTTGATATGCGGCAATTCCTTTCAGTATAACATAACCATAGGCTTTTTAGCATTTCAAAAATTAAGCTCCTGTGGCATTGATGAATGGCTTTTCGGTATCTTTCGACAGCAGCAGGCTCAATGGTCCAGTCTTTCACATTGTGAAACATAAACGAGTCTATTCACTAAAGGTAAAACTCAGGAGAAATGGCAGAAGTGAAAATTCTAGGTCATAATAGCCAAACCAGAAAAATTCTCCCGTTTAGCTTACTTTCCAAACCAGCTACTTGGTCTAGATTATTCTCTTCTCCTGCAAATTCTCCTGAGTTTTAATTTTAGTGAATAGACCTGAAAGTAAAGTGCCCTCATGGTTCCATCCTTATGGGGGTATTATTCATTAAGTGCCGGTGTTGCAAAGCCGCCGTTTTGGAAAAGTAAGGTCCAAAGAGCGACAAAAGATGCTGCACTGTGAATCTTCTTCTCTCTGAGTCTTGCGGCCTGAGATTCACCTAGTGAGATTCACCTAGTTCCCTTGTAAGTGACTGTCACGCTGACCGGTTACTTGGGCCATCGTGGGGACTTGGTTCAAGGAGGGATGTAGCCCTTGAGGAAGGTTAGCTGCTGGCTTAATACAGCACATATAAACAATGCAGATTCCGGACAGGAAATAAACAAGACTGTAACACGTTAAGGAGGGCATAGAAGAAAACTAAAGGAATCCCTAAACTGGGGAAGGTCCTAAATAATGGCCTTCTTACTAATGAAAACTAGGCTTCTGCACCGATTTTTTTTCGGTTCGATTCGGTTCGGTTCGTTCGGATTTTATAAATTTTCGTTTCGACTCTTTTCGGACGATTTTTGTTTCCGTTTGGTTCGTTTCGTTTCGTTTTTCGTATCGACTTTTTTTTCGTGATTTCGGAAATTTTCGTGTTTTTTGGAACGTCTGTTCTCCTCGTTTCAAAGTGTCTATTCGTTTTGACGTAAACTAATGGTTTTTCGGATACGATAATTATACGATACAATAATTCTGCCGATACGATAATTCTGCCATTGAGATTTCTCATGTTTTACAAGAAGGCTACATTGAGATTTCTCATGTTTTACAAGAAGTATACATTGAGATTTCTCTGGATTTCCAGGAAGGATACATTGAGATTTCTCATGTTTTACAAGAAGGATACATTGAGATTTCTCATTTTTTACAAAAAGGATGCATTGAGATTTCTCATTTTTTACAAGAAGGATACATTGAGATTTCTCTGGTTTCCCGGGAAGGATACATTGAGATTTCTCTGGTTTTACAAGAAGGATACATTGAGATTTCTCATGTTTTACAAGGATACATTGAGATTTCTCTGGTTTTCCAGGAAGGAAACATTGAGATGGGAATGATACAAAATTTAATTACAGAATCAGCGATATAAATACGATGTCCGAAATTACTGAAATGGAACCGAAATCAGGAATGGAGCCGAAATCACGAATAGAACGAAAATGAATTTCGATTTTACACATTTCTAGTCCATTCGAAAATTCCGAAAAGTTTTCGTTTCTGCACGAAAATTTGTTCGGATCTGCTGTTTTCGGATCTGAAAATTTTCGGAAAATCGGCCGAATTCGAATGCACGAATCGGGAAATATCGTGAAAATTCCGAAATTCCGAAACCCGAAACGCACATCCCTAATGAAAACCTAACAAAGAATAACAGAGTCAGGAGAGGAGGAAGTGCGTGGGTTAACAAGACAAATAGACAGGAAATCCTAAACTGAAGAGATGTCCTTAAACAGGCCTCTAAGCAAAAATAACTAAGGAGAGCAAATTACATAAAACAAGAAACATGCAAGATTCGTCAGGACTAGAGCCGGGAATACAGAACCAGGAGGAATGACAGACTCGCAGAGGATTGGCAACAGATCAGTAGATATAGATACAGGGAACAGGCAGAATGGGTAGTCAAAGAAAGCCGAGGTCAATACCATAGAAAATAAATACAAGAATGCTTGCAGCAATACAGGAACTAGGACTAGAACGCACAGGACCTAAAGTCACCACTTGAACTCATGCCAGATCAATGAGCCCCTGTGCTGCTGGCATTTAAATAGGGAATGGGTCTGGTTAATTGGGACATGTGACCCCAGACCTGAACAGGACAGCAGAACCCAGGAGCAGCATAAGGCAGAATAGTCAAACCCAGACAGGGAAGAGCAGACCTGGATCCTTCACACCATCAGGGAGCACAGCTGAAACCAGTGGAAATGTGACAGTGACTTAACTCACTTTTACATACACACACAGTGTCAGGTTTTACCTCTGGGGAGAGAGAGTGCCTGATATCCTGGTGATTATTGCAGCAGCTGGCACTATATTCTGCTCAAGCATGTTGACCACTGGTGCCCCCTGAGGTATCCTGCTTCATCCTTGTGTACCCTCCATCACCACTCAATGGGAGATTCTGCCACAACAGGAAGGTACAGAGCATGGCAGCTGTTGCATTTGGCCCTCCATGGGGAAACATTTAATTGTGATTGAGGCTCAAGCAAACCTGGCCACAACTACCAATTAAGGCTTCAATGTAGATCTTATCTGCTTCACACACCAGACGCCTGTCTAAACCCCTTAATGACAGAGAATATGCAGCTGTAATGTATTCCTTTGATCCCGGCTAGGGATGAGCCGAACACCCCCTGAGTTCGGTTCGAGCCCAAACACGAACTTCTCATATGTTCGGGTCCGAACCCAAACCCAAACTTGAACCCAATGCAAGTCAAGGGGGCTGAAAATTCAGTTTTTAAAGTGCCCTCGAAGAGAGCATATATGCTACATATTTGCCATAAAAGGTGTATGAGGGTCCGGGTAGTGCCCTGGGGGACAGGAAACAAGGACAAAAAGTTTTAAAAAAAACGTTTTTAAAGGGACAGTGAGTTTTCCATGAAATAAGGGTTAAAATAAAAACCAAAAATTCCTTCAAATATCGTGCCTAGGAGGTCCCCATAACCTGCCCGTGAAGTGGCGGATTTATAGGATGTATAGAAACACTTAAAAACAAAAAAATGACGTTTCATATGACGGTAAATGCTTTTCCTTTAATCTATCCATAAACAACTGCTTGGGGCGGCAGTCTGTATGAAAAGAGGAGACATTTTTGTACACGCAGAAAAAGTTTACAGATTTTTTTGGCTAAATTATTGTGAAGCTTATGCAGGCTTTGGATGAAAGTAACAATAGGTGCTTTAAAATTGGTCCTTGGTCCTTGTGCTTTTGGTGCCAGGCCTGCAAGTACTATCATACAGTAACCCCTCTGTGGTATTGTGGAAGAATGCAGGGGTGGACCATGTGGTCCTATATTGAAAAGATATGATTCTGGTCAAGGCGTCAGTGCACCCAGATAGTCTGCCTTTGGTGCAAGACTGCCAGGCCAGCAAGTATCATCATACAGTAACCCCTCTGTAGTATTGTGGAAGAATGCAGGGGTGAACCTTGCGGTCCTATATTGAAAAGTTTTTTATCTGGTAATGGGAGTCAGTGCACCCAGATATTGTGCCTTTAATGCCAGGCTAGCAAGTATCATCATACAGTAACCCCTCTGTGGTATTGAGGAAGAATGCAGGGGTGGACCATGTGGTCCTATATTGAAAAGTTTTTTATCTGGTAATGGGCGTCAGTGCACCCAGATATTGTGCCTTTAATGCCAGGCCAGCAAGTATCATCATACAGTAACCCCTCTGTGGTATTGTGGAAGAATGCAGGGGTGAACCTTGCGGTCCTATATTGAAAAGTTTTTTATCTGGTAATGGGCGTCAGTGCACCCAGATATTGTGCCTTTAATGCCAGGCCAGCAAGTATCATCATACAGTAACCCCTCTGTGGTATTGTGGAAGAGTGCAGGGGTGGACCATGTGGTCCTATATTGAAAAGTGTTTTTTTTTATCTGTTAATGGGCGTCAGTGCACCCAGATATTGTGCCTTTAATGCCAGGCCAGCAAGTATCATCATACAGTAACCCCTCTGTGGTATTGTGGAAGAATGCAGGGGTGGACCATGTGGTCCTATAATGAAAAGTTTTTTATCTGGTAATGGGCGTCAGTGCACCCAGCTATTGTGCCTTTAATGCCAGGCCAACAAGTATCATCATACAGTAACCCCTCTGTAGTATTGTGGAAGAATGCAGGGGTGAACCTTGCGGTCCTATATTGAAAAGTTTTTTATCTGGTGGTAATGGGTGTCAGTGCACCCAGATATTGTGCCTTTAATGCCAGGCCAGCAAGTATCATCATACAGTAACCCCTCTGTGGTATTGTGGAAGAGTGCAGGGGTGGACCATGTGGTCCTATATTGAAAAGTTTTTGATCTGGTAATGGGCATCAGTGCACCCAGATATTGTGCCTTTAATGCCAGGCCAGCAAGTATCATCATACAGTAACCCCTCTGTGGTATTGTGGAAGAGTGCAGGGGTGGACCATGTGGTCCTATATTGAAAGTGGTCTTTTTTATCTGTTAATGGGCGTCAGTGCACTCAGATATTGTGCCTTTAATGCCAGGCCAGCAAGTATCATCATACAGTAACCCCTCTGTGGTATTGTGGAAGAGTGCAGGGTTGGACCCTGCGGTTCAAAAAATTTAAATGATATAACTCTGGCACAGGCGTCAGTGCAGCTAAATATTGTGCCCCTTCATGGCAGCAAGTGCCTTCACACCGTAACCCTTTTGTGGTATTGTGGAAGATTTCAGTGCTGGAGGTTTTGTGAATGCAGAAGAGGACATCCCCGATCTATTCCATTACTTCAGCATGAGGGGATTGATAGCTGCTGATCCAGGACTGATTCATTTTTATAAATGTCAGCCAGTCTACAGAGTCGGTGGACAGACGCACTCTTTTGTCTGTGACAAAACCTCCAGCGGCACTGAACGTCCTTTCGGAAAGCACGCTAGATGAAGGGCAACCTAGTAGCTGCATACCATATTGGCTAAATTCTGGCCAGTGATCCAATCTCAACACCCAGTAAGCCAGTGGATCATCTGCTGGAAAGGTATCCAGGTCTGCCCTTGCCCCTAGGTAGTCCTGCACCATATGGTGAAAATGCTGACAATAGGTGCCTACATTTGACGTCCCTGGGCGTCGAGGACTAAAAAAAATTAAAAAGGCATCAGTCAAGCGGCCCTGGCCTTCACCACTATTCCTCTGATCACCCGCAGCCTCAGAAGCACATGTGTCAGCACTTGGTAATCTACCAGCGCCTGGAAAGGTGTTACACAAGTGTCGCTTTAGAGCATCCTCAAGTTTTTTCATCCTGTGCTCCCTCTGTGCAGGCAGGATGAGCTCTGCAACTTTCCCCTTGTATCGTGGATCAAGAAGGGTTGCCAACCAGTAATGATCCCTCTCATTGATAAGCACGAATCCTGGGGTCCTTTAGCAGGCTTTGCATCATTAGGGAGCCCATGCAGCGTAGGTTGGAGGTGGCATTAGCTTCCGAGTCTTCCTGGTCAATGAGGATGACCATATTGTGCACTTCCTCCTCCCAGCCACGCACAAGCCCTTCTGTTTCTGGGCACACAAAACCCTCCCTTGAGGAATCCCCACATTCAATGCCCCCACTACTTAAATATTCCTCCTCCTCCTCATCCTCCTCCTGTCTGATCTGAGTAGGACCCGCTTGAATGCTGTCTGCGGAAAGACTGGGGCCTTGAGAGCTAGGGAAGGCCTCCTCTTCCTCCCACTGCTCTGCCTCTAGAGCCACATCTATAATTCCCTGCAGAGTGTGCTCCAGCAGGAACAGTAAAGGAATTGTGTCACTGATGCATGCACTGTCCCTGCTCACCATCCTCGTTGCCTCCTCAAATGGTGACAGTACAGTGCATGCATCCTTGATCATCAGCCACTGCGGGGAGGAAAAAAAACCAAGTTGACCTGAACCTGTCCTTGTGCCATACTCACACACAGGGCCGGCGCTACTGTAAGGCAGCACAGGCGGCCGCCTAAGGGTGCTGGCCTGTTGCCAGGACAAGAGGCGCAAAAAATCAGGATCCCCTGTCACTGTCTGGGAATCCTGATTTTATAACAACCCTCAAACCTGGCACTGCACTGCCGCTATCTTGGTCTCCACCAAGATCTTGGCGAGTTGGTCGGCCCCCTCAATGACCTCATTAGGGCGCGACCCACCCCTACACATGGCCACAATTCAGGGGAGCCAGAGGGTGCCTGGATCCCTGCCCTGCACAGCCCAACTCCTGAATCCTTTCAGGAACTGTAGGCTGGCTCCCCCTTCGCTGCGTGCATTATTCAGGGAACCGAGGGACAGACTGCACAGCCAGCCTGTCTGTGTCTTCCAGCGTGCTGACCCCGCCCCCTCCAGCCCGGCAGCAGCAGGTCCTGGCAGGCAGGTAAACAGAAAGGATTCCCTGTCACACTCTCTTTATTCTATTCACCATGATCTCTCTCTGTTTTCTTTCCCTTTCTGTCTTTTCATCTCTCACTATTACGTTCTCCTCTCCTTCACCCCCTTCCCTCTCTCCTTCACCCCCTTCCCTCTCTCCTTCACCCCCTTCCCTCTCTCCTTCACACCCCCCCTTCCTCTCTCCTTCACACCCCCCCTTCCCTCTCTCCTTCACCCCCTTCCCTCTCTCCTTCACCCCCCCTTCCCTCTCTCCTTCACACCCCCCTTCCCTCTCTCCTTCACACCCCCCTTCCCTCTCTCCTTCACACCCCCCTTCCCTCTCTCATTCACACCCCCCTTCCCTCTCCTTCACACCCCCCCTTCCTCTCTCCTTCACACCCCCCCTTCCCTCTCTCCTTCACACCCCCCTTCCCTCTCCTTCACACCCCCCTCCCTCTCTCCTTCACACCCCCCCTTCCCTCACTCCTCTCTCTCCACTTTTCTAACTCTCCACTGTCCAACACATTGTTTTTTTCCTCTTTTAGGTTGAAGTGTGACTCACATCACATACAGGCACCCACAGACCTCACACACAGACAATTCCTACACACCGCACATTAATGTGAGTTTTATTTTTGTGGCGCTCTGTGATACAGTAATGTGCAGTGTGTATGAGCGTATCACAGAGCGCCACAGCAATAAAACTCACAGCAATGTGTGGTGTGTATGAGCGTAAGTTTTATTGCTGTGGATTCTGTGATATGCTCATACACTGTACATTACTGTGAGTTTTATTGCTGTGGATTCTGCGATATTCTCATACACACCGCACATTACGTGAATGGGCTGGCGTGGTGATGGTGGGGGGGCACCAAAATACGTTTTTGCCTAGGGTGCCAAAAGACTTTGCACCGGCCCTGCTCACACAGGTACTCGTTGATGGCCCTCTGCTGTTTGTGCAGATGCTGCAGCATTGCTAATGTCGAGTTCCACCTGGTGGGCATGTCACAGATCAGACGGTTTGTGGGAAGGATGAATTCTCTTTGAATTTCTGCCAGGCGAACGCTTGCTGGGAATGACCGTCTGAAGTGGCTGCAGACTTTTCTGGCCTGGATGAGAAGCTCTGGCAGCCCTGGGTACTTGGTTAGGAAACGCTGTACCACCAGATTTAGGATGTGTGCTAGGCATGGTACATGCGTCAATTTACCCTTGCGTTGGGCGGAGAGAAGGTTGCTGCCATTATCGCAGACGATCATTCCCAGCTCAAGCTGGCGTGGTGTTAACCATCTCTGCACCTGCCCCTGCAGAACTGACAAAATTTCTGACCTGGTGTCGCTCCTGTCCCCTAAACAAACCAGCTCAAGCACAGTATGGCATCTTTTTGCGTGAGCCATTGCGTAGACCCTGTCAGGCGTTGGTTTAACTGCCACTTCACCAGAGACAGAGAAGGAGGAGGAGGAGGAGGAAGAGGTGGTGGTGGTGGAGCAGACAGACCTCATACAAGCAGCTTTCTGGAGGCGTGGTGGATGAACAAGCTCCAGCACAGAGCCCCGTCTTGGATCCCGCCCAGCTGCAATCAGAGTTATCCAGTGTGCCATGAAGGAAATGTAACGACCCTGTCCCTGCTTGCTTGACCACGTGTCTAAAGTCACATGCGCCTTGCTGCTGACTGCCTTTCCCAATGACTGGATAACATTGTCTTCCACGTTCTGGTATAGTGCTGGAATGGCCTTGCGTGAAAAGTAATGGCGGTTTGGAACCTGCCACTGAGGTACAGCACATTCAGCAAATTCATGGAATGGAGCAGAGTCCACCAGCTGGAAAGGCAGCAGCTGCAATGCGAGTAATTTTGCTAAGCTGGCATTTAGACGCTGTGCTTGGGGATGGTTGGGACTATATTTTTTCTTTCGCTGCAGCAGCTGCGGCAACGTAATCTGACTGCGTAAATCTTCAGCTACTGGGATGATATCACATTGTGAGGAAGGACCTGGTACATCCATTACTGTAGCATCATCCCTGTCGGTGGAGGTTGTAGGCAATGACATGGCAGGACATACAGTGGGGGCAGAGACAGATGAGGAGGAGGAGGACCTACGCAACGTTTTGCACCAACGGTATGTGAGGCACTTGTTCATATGTCGCCTCAAGCATGTGGTACCCAAGTGTCCAGTATCTTTCCCACGCTTAAGCCTCATCTGACATAGATTACAAATAGCAACGCTGCGCTCTACTGCACATTTCTTAAAGAACTCCCAGACAACAGAGTTCCTGCATGTGTTCTTTGAGACAACAGCGCTCTGCACTGGAGCAGCTCTGACATGTGATGCCTTGGACTGGCTAGTGCTACAGTTGGTCACAGAGGATGTTGTGCCTTGTGTTTGCAGTGCCTCTTCCTCCCCCTCTTCCTCACTTAATTCCTCTGTTTGATCTGGCACCCAGGTGGAGTCAGTGACCTCATCATCATTGTCATCTTCACCCCCTATCTCCTCGTCACTGGAGCCAACTTGGCAGTATGCTGCAGCTGCTGGGGCAACATGAGTGCCAGTTATTTGTGTGTCATCACTGGCACCCCCTTCCTCTAGGTTGATTATACTCCCTTGCTCAACCTCAGAGATTGAATCAGAGCACTGTACTTGCTGCGTATCCTCAAGCAGCATGTCACTGTCATTGTAGTCAAACAATTCAGCTGACTCCTCCGTGTGTGATAGCGATGATACGGCAGGAGTAGCTGTGGACATGGAGGCTGCATTAGATGCTTTGGCAGCTGAGGTGGACTGTAAAGTACTAGAGGCCTGGCTGGCAGAGGACTCAGAGGATGAGGATGGCCTGGTTAGCCAATCCACCAAGTCCTCTGTATGTTGCTGCTGCTTAAGACGGCCAGCACCAGTTAGAAAGGACAAGCGTGCCCCTGCAGAGGATGCACCACGTCCACCACGACCAGAGGCACAGCCTCCCGACACAGGGGCTGCTTGCCCTCTTATCTGTGTCTAGGAGCGTCTGCCTGTCCTTTTTGTTCTTTCAGACATGGTGAGTGATATATAGATTAATATATACAGAACTCTGATTCAACTCTGGTATAAAGATTTAAAGAACTCTGGTATAACTCAGTGAGACACACTGATAGCTGGCAGCAAATGACGAGACACAGATCACCTCAATTCACAAATGTTTTAAAGAAATTATTGTGCCCCAAAAAAACTTGCTGGCTGTGTGACAAGACACAGAAGATCACCTCAATTCACAAATGTTTTAAAGAAATTAGTGAGCCCCAAAATACTGCATGGTACTGGATGTGTGACAAGACACAGATCACCTCAATTCACAAATGTTTTGTAGAAATTAGTGAGCCCCAAAATACAGTGTGGTACTGTATGTGTGACGATACACAGATCACCTCAATTCACAAATGTTTTAAAGAAATTAGTGAGCCCCAAAAAAACTTGCTGGCTGTGTGACAAGACACAGAAGATCACCTCAATTCACAAATGTTTTAAAGAAATTACTGAGCCCCAAAATACTGCGTGGTACTGGATGTGTGACAAGACACAGATCACCTCAATTCACAAATGTTTTAAAGAAATTAGTGAGCCCAAAAAAACTTGCTGGCTGTTTGACAAGACACAGAAGATCACCTCAATTCACAAATGTTTTGTAGAAATTAGTGAGCCCCATAATACTGCGTGGTACTGGATGTGTGATGAGACACAGATCACCTCAATTCACATATGTTTTGTAGAAATTAGTAAGCCCCAAAATACTGCGTGGTACTGGATGTGTGAAGAGACACAGATCACCTCAATTCACAAATGTTTTGTAGAAATTAGTGAGCCCCAAAATACTGCGTGGTACTGGATGTGTGACGAGACACAGATCACCTCAATTCACAAATGTTTTAAAGAAATTAGTGAGCCCCAAAAAAACTTGCTGGCTGTGTGACAAGACACAGAAGATCACCTCAATTCACAAATGTTTTAAAGAAATTAGTGAGCCCCAAAATTCTGCGTGGTACTGGATGTGTGACGAGACACAGATCACCTCAATTCACAAATGTTTTAAAGAAATTAGTGAGCCCCAAAAAAACTTTCTGGCTGTGTGACGAGACACAGAAGATCACCTCAATTCACAAATGTTTTAAAGAAATTAGTGAGCCCCTAAATACTGCGTGGTACTGGATGTGTCACGAGACACAGATCACCTCAATTCACAAATGTTTTAAAGAAATTAGTGAGCCCCAAAATAATGCGTGGTACTGGTTGTGTGACAAGACACAGATCACCTCAATTCACAAATGTTTTAAAGAAATTAGTGAGTACCAAAATAATGCGTGGTACTGGTTGTGTGACAAGACACAGATCACCTTAATTCACAAATGTTTTAAAGAAATTAGTGAGCCCCAAAAAGATTTGCTGGCACAGTCACAAAACCCAGAAGATCACCTCAATTCACAAATGTTTTAAAGAAAGTTGTAAACCCCAAAAAAAACTTGCTGGCATAGTGACAAGACACACATCACCTAAATTCCCTGATATGATATTTGGTAGAAATGAGACCCAAAAAGACTTGCTGGCACAGTGACAAGACCCAGAAGATCACCTCAATTCACAAATGTTTTAAAGAAATTTGTAAACCCGAAAAAAACTTGCTGGCACAGTGACAAGACATACATCAACTAAATTCCCTGATATTTGGTAGAAATGAGACCCCCCATACCCCCCCAGTAGCGTGGCAGACCGGCAGTAACAACACACAACTATCTCCTTTGAAATCTCCTCTGAAATGCGTGCAGAATCGGCGCGTGGAAACGTTATATAGTATGCTGCGGGACTTAGCTCTGTGAGCCCATGATTGGGCAAAATTTGCCCAATCAGGACTCTGAGCCGTGATTGGCATAGTGTTGAACCAGTCTTGCACCAGACCTGTGGTCAGGTGCAAGGCTATAGCCAATTGCGAGCTTCAGGCCAGTGGGAAAATGCATTGTGGTCCATTGTGGTCGAACATGCGGCGAACACCCGGAAATGTTCGGTGTTCGCGATCTAATCGAACAGGCTAAGTTCGGGTCGAACTCCGAACCGCCCGAACCGAACAGATCATCCCTAATCCCGGCACGTAGACACTACCTATCTACACTGTCGGTCTTTAGAATAACCGGATTTCTATACACAGGACAGACACACAGTAATTACAGTCAGAGCAAGCGGAAGTTAGGAACCAGATTGTGTAGTTAGACAAAGCAGGATTTGGAATTTGGTACTATCCGAATATGCTGAATTGATATTTCGGACAATTTACGAATAGGTCTGAACCAAATCACTTGTCTAATATATGCTATAAAATCATATGATAATGATGGGAAATTCTGACTTTTTATAAAAAGGGCACATCAAGTTGGAATTTGTCTTTCTAAGGATATTCTTGTCAAAAATTGACATGCTCTAATTCTATAAAGCACATAATTTTGTCTTTTAATTTCCCAAACAGCATGTGTTTAACCCTCTCAAAGTAGTTAAATGCACAGTAAAACCTGATTCCACAATCACTTGATAGGACATTAACCCTGATGCAATCAGTCAGCAGCAATTGCATAACCAACCACCACTTGAAAATTGAAGTGCTTGTGCCTGCCAGCATGTCTTTATCGCTCTGAGTGCAAAGCGCATGGTTGGTAAAATGTGCTCAAGAGGCCAATTTTATGGTTGGCATTTCCCTCCCTCCTACAGAAACAGTGTAAAGAAATCTGTGCATTTACATATTTAGGTGATCAGCTATTTGAAAATGCTTAGTTAAACTAAATGTTGTGAATTTTCTTAAAAGCAATACATTTGTTACAGTCGTTTTATATGGTTGCAAGTTGCAACTATGGATCACAAAAAAGTGGGGGCATTCCCTGCAATGTCCTCATATAATGTTGACCCTTTGATCTCCATTGTCATTATAGTACATGTTGGTTATCATGATGACATACATGGTTATTCAGAGAGAGGTGAAAACTAGGAGAATGAATGGAGAAGTGAAAATTCTAGGTCAAAATAGCCAAACCAGAAAAATTCTCCCATTTAACTCACTTTCCAAATCGGCTATTTGGTCTAGATTGATCATTCTCCTGGCAATTCTCCTGGTTTTCACCTATCTCTGATTAACCCTGATAATGTCACAGTGAAAACACTATCTGTGACGAATAGTACACCTAGTACACTGATGTAGAGAGCATCCAAATTCCCCACCTAACTAGTGCCTGTGTTCTGATCTCCATCAGAGCAAAGGTGCTATATTTGCCTTACTTGAATCTTTTGACACTTTGCCACTATTCACATGTTTCCACTGATTTCTGCAGATGCAACTACATTGCTATTCTGGTTTATTCTGTTTTATCCTAATTATATATTTGCACAGAAGGGTGTGCACACTCGGTTAATTGTGCCTGCTTTCAACCCTTTAGGTTCACATCATTAGGTTTTGACGTGTCTTGTCTTTGGTTCATGATAAATAGCCCAAGCCATGAAACTTATTTTTTTGAGAACGGATTTTACCATGAAGGATACATTGAGATTTCTCTCGTTTTCAAGTATGTCCTGGGTGGTGAGTATATACTGTTAGGTGTCTTGCCCAAGGACGCTTACTGGAGAGGTGCTCTTGCCAGGAATTGAACTTGTGTCTCCTCGGTCTCCACATTCACAGAGTAGTGATGTTACCACTACTTCACCCAGCCGGTATCAAGCCTTCATAAATATACAATCAATTTGGTGATTTTATGCATGGTAACACAATACCCACATACAAAATGCAATATGGATGTGAAAAATACAGGAATAGAGTCCAACACTTGGCTGAAACTGGATGTGAAACGATCAATCACACAAAGGACATGAGCATGTTCCACATTTAATAACGTTGTTTGCTAACTTTTAATGTTATTTATCCATTATCCAACACTCGCACCTGAGAAGTGACCAAACTTAAGTACTTAAAATGAGCTTTTTTTTGTATCATCAGATGTGCTCAATAAAACTGATTCAAAGTGATTCAACTGATCTTAGGGGATATTTTAAACATAAATTATCTTACAGAGGAATGCATTGGACTTTCAAAATGCATTTCATCAGTGCACTGTGAGCATGGGAGAACGCCCCTGTCAGATACAGGCATAATTTTCTGAAAGCAGTATGTCAGATTTTAAATGCAGAATTTGTGTGGGGGGGGGGGTTTCCTCTTGTGTTTGCAAAGGAGTTTGCCAGGTATGACCTCGGTATTTACAATCCCTTGTCTGATCTGTTCTCTGGGGCTGAATGGAAACTTGATCAGGGAACCAAATGGGTTATGGAGGAGGGTGAAGGGCAAGCTCTTTATAAAGAATGCTCATCCAAAACTCAGGGTATTTCGGCAAAGACTTGGAGTGGGTAACATCCAAGAACCTTCTGGGACATTTGAAATCTGGAAATACCCATGGAAGTTGCCTAATCAAGTTAGGTTTTCTATGTAAGTCACAATTTATTTCAATAACTGTATTTGCATGTTTTCTTATATTTTCTATGTCTTGTTTTTGTGATTTCGGCACTGTGTAAAGTTTGTATTTTGATATTTTTTCCATTAAAACTTTAATATGCAGTACTGTCTCTGATCTAGATAATTCATGCTTCTCTAATAGAATAGCTTGGTTTATCATTACTGTAGTATTTAACATTTGGTAGAGATATTAGCTGTATATGGTTGGGCTCCTGGATTGGGGTGGTATACAGTTAGTGGGGTTTTGAAAGTGCCCTATGACTTTTGTGGTGGCAGTGTATATGCGGAAGGGTGTGTATGGCTTAAGGGGGTTAGGTTGGCATAACTTTGGGCCCTGAGAGTGCGTAGAGTTAGTAAGTCCAGAGGCTTGGAGCTGTACCCCTTGGTACACTCTCCTTCTGCACGTGACGACAGGGTAGGTAGCTTTTTTCTGTCGTGACACCCCCTCCCAAAAAAGAACTAATAATGGCACATCTGACCAAAAGACCAAATTAAAAATGTACGAAGGTTGGTCATTAATAAAGGTTTTCATTTAATCCCATAGTGACCAGGCGATTTTACCATTGTCTGTCCAAAAGTACCCACTGCTGTTTTTACATTTCTGCACTGTTTGTGTTTAGCTCTAATTTTGCTCTTACTCGTTTATGGAACCCACACATATTGTATATCATTTTTCTCACCATTAAATTGACTTTCTAAAGATACCATTATTTTCATCATATCGTACAACTTACTATAAAAAAAATATGTAATATAATAAAACTGGAAGAACCACACTTTTCAAACTTTGACCCCCAAAATCTACAACCATCAAAAAATCCCTGGCTAAATAATTTTGAAATTTTGTCTTGAGTTTAGAAATATCCAATTTTCAAATGTTTTTGCTTTTTAACCCCTTCACTGCTGAGCCATTACACCTCTGTGTGCTGAGCTCATTTTGTCAGTTTCATGCTCATCATGTTTAAACGTGATTTGAAGTCTGATTTTATTATATCTTTAAATTGTTTCTTTTAATTATTTTTTTTATTATTATTTTTACACCCAACGTGGTACTTTGGACCCCGTATCCCACGATTGGTAAAGAACAGAGGGTCATGTTTGATATCATTGGAAAGGCCATGATCAGAACCCTCTAGCTGCCACGAATCAGAAGACACAGGCATCTAGGGGGTTAACTGGCCAACTGACGTCGTCGCACATAGTGCGACGACGTCAGTGTGCAGGGGTGACCCCAGAGGCTTGGCTGACATCCAAAATGTCAGCCACCATTGGGTAATTGATCATAATCCGGCACCTAAAAGGGTTAAAAAGAGGCCTTTTCCAGCTGTGCCTCTCTCTATAGACATATACACCCATTATCTACAGCTATCACAATTGCTCCTTTTGGTTCAAACAATTATAGATATATACATTTAGGGCCACCTATAGAGCTTCATTTAATTCACCATCTTGGACCTCTGCTCTATACCGTTCATGATGACCTAACTTGGCTTATACACTATATTGCCAAAAGTATTAACCCACCTGCCTTGACTCGCATATGAATTTAAGTGACATCCCATTCCTAATCCATAGGGTTCAATATGACGTCGGTCCACCCTTTGCAGCTATAACAGCTTCAACTCTTCTGGGAAGGCTGTTCACAAGGTTTAGGAGTGTGTTTATGGGAATTCTTTACCATTCTTCCAGAAGCGCATTTGTGAGGTCACACACTGATGTTGAACGAGAAGGCCTGGCTCTCAGTCTCTGCTCTAATTCATCCCAAAGGTGTTTTATTGGGTTGAGGTCAGGACTCTGTGCAGGCCAGTCAAGTTCATCCACACCAGACTCTGTCATCCATGTCTTTATGGACCTTGCTTTGTGCACTGGTGCACAGTCATGTTGGAAGAGGAAGGGACCAGCTCCAAACTGTTCCCACAAAGTTGGGAGCATGGAATTGTCCAAAATGTCTTGGTATGCTGAAGCATTCAGAGTTCCTTTCACTGGAACTAAGGGACCAAGCCCAGCTCCTGAAAAACAACCCCACACCATAATCCCCCCTCCACCAAACTTTACACTTGGCACAATGCAGTCAGACAAGTACCATTCTCCTGGCAACCGTCAAACCCAGACTCGTCCATCAGATTGCCAGATGGAGAAGCATGATTCGTCACTCCAGAGAATGCGTCTCCACTGCTCTAGAGTCCAGCGGCGGCGTGCTGTACACCACTGCATCCGACACTTTGCATTGCACTTATTGATGTATGGCTTGGATGCAGTTGCTCGGCCATGGAAACCCATTCCATGAAGCTCTCTGCACACTGTTCTTGAGCTAATCTGAAGGCCACATGAAGTTTGGAGGTCTGTAGCGATTGACTCTGCAGAAAGTTGGCGACCTCTTCACACTATGCGCCTCAGCATCCGCTGACCCCGCTCCATCAGTTTACGTTGCCTACCACTTCGTGGCTGAGTTGCTGTCGTTTCCAAACACTTCCACGTTCTTATAATACAGCTGACAGTTGACTGTGGAATATTTAGGAGCGAGGAAATTTCACGACTGGATTTGTTGCACAGGTGGCATCCTATCACAGTTCCACGCTGGAATTCACTGAGCTCCTGAGAGTGCCTCATTCTTTCACAAATGTTTGTAAAAACAGTCTACATACCTAGGTGCTTGATTTTATATACCTGTGGCCATGGAAGTGATTGGAACACCTGATTCTGATTATTTGGATGGGTGATCGAATACTTTTGGCAATATAGTGTAGATGTACAGTTGCAAGAAAAAGTATGTGAACCCTTTGGGATTACGTGGAGTTTTGCATGAATTGGTCATAAAATGTGCTCTGATCTTCATCTAAGTCACAACAATTTGAAAAACACAGTCTGCTTAAAATAATACAACACAAACATTATATGTTTTCATGTTTTTATTGAACAGAACATGTAAACATTCACAGTGCAGGGTGGAAAAAGTATGTGAACCTTTGGACTTAATAACTGGTTGACCCTCCTTTGGCAGCAATAACCTCAACCAAACATTTCCTGTAGTTGCAGATCAGACCTGTGCAATGATCTGGAGTAATTTTGGACCACTCCTCTTCACAAAACTGTTTCAGTGTAGCAATATTCTTGGGATGTCTGGTGTGAATCGCTCTCTTAAGGTCATGCCACAGCATTTGAATCGGGTTGAGGTCAGGACTCTGACTGGGCCACTCCAGAAGGCATATTTTGTTTTGTTGAAGCCATTCTTTTGTTGAATTACTTGTATGCTTTGGGTCATTGTCCTGTTGCATCACCCATCCTCTGCGGAGCTTCAGTTGGCAGACAGATGGTCTTACGTTTTCCTGCAAAATGTCTTGATAAACTCTGGAATTCATTTTTCCATCAATGACAACAATCCGTCCAGGCCCTGAGGCAGCAAAGCAGCCCCAAACCATGATGCTTCCTCTGCCATGTTTTACAGTGGGGCCGAGGTTTTGATGTTGGTGTGCTGTACCTTTTTTTCTCCACACATACAGGGTTATTCAGAGAGCGTGAAAAGCAGGAGAATGACTAGAGAATGACTGGAGAATGAAAAATTCTAGGTCAAAATAGTCGATTTGGAAAGTGAGATAAATGGGAGAATTTTTCTGGTTTGGCTATTTTGACCTAGAATTTTTCATTCTCCAGTCATTCTCCTGCTTTTCACGTTCTCTGAATAACCCTGACAGTGTTGTGTGTTTTTTCCAAACAACTCAATTTTGGTTTCATCTGCCCACAGAATATTTTGCCAGTAGTGCTGTGGAACATTCAGGTGCTCTTTTGCAAACTTCAAACGTGCTGCAATATTCTTTTTGGACAGCAATGGCTTCCTCTGTGGTGTCCTCCCATGTACTCCATTCATGTTTAATGTTTTCCTTATTGAAGATGTATCAACAAAAATGTTAGCATGTGCCAGAGATTTCTGTAAGTCTTTAGCTGACACTCTAGGATTCTTCTTTACCTCATTAAGCATTCTGCGCTGTGCTCTTGCAGTCATCTTTACAGGACGACCACGCCTAGGGAGAGTAGCAACAGTGCTGAACTTTCTCCATTTGTAGACAGTCTGTCTTAACGTGGACACATGAACATCAAGGCTTTTGGAGATACTTTTGTAACCCTTTCCAGCTTCATGCAAGTCAACAATTCTTGATCGTAGGTCTTCTGAGAGATCTTTTCTGCGAGGCATGGTTCACATCAGGCAGTGCTTCTTGAAATCAGTAAACCCAAAACTGGTGTGTTTTTAAAGGGCAGGACAGCTTTCAGCAACACATCCATTAATATCACACTGATTGGACTCAAGGTTGGCTCACTCCTGGCTCCAATTAGCTCTTGGAGAAGTCATAAGGCTAGGGGTTCACATACTTTTTCCACCCTGCACTGTGAATGTTTACATGTTATGTTCAATAAACACATGAAAACATATAAATGTTTGTGTTGTATTATTTTAAGCAGACTGTGTTTTTCAAATTGTTGTGACTTAGATGAAGATCAGAGCACATTTTATGACCAATTCATGCAAAACTCCACGTAATCCCAAAGGGTTCAAATACTTTTTCTTGCAACTGTATACATTTAGGACCACTAAAAAAGCTCTCCTACAGCCACACGTTTGTACCCTCGCTCCGTACTAATCATATAAATTTTAACCCTCAAGTAGCAATAGCAAGTTTAACTCTTAAGCAGCAATAGCACTTTTATATGGTTATTTTTATATAATTTTATAATGACCCAATTGCATAATCAGGTCCATGCTTTTGTACTTATATAGCTTTATAAAAGCACTTTCACACATTGCCCAGCACTTTATTAAATTTTTTTAACAATAGTCCTCATTATCTAGATTTTATATATTCTCAGATTATATACTGTATAAATTATTTGAAAAGAAAGGCGGGTGAAGCGCCCACCGGAATGGTGTCTATCCCACTCGCTGAATGCTGTGTATGGGGGTTTCTCTAAATACCCGAGTATCAATTAAGCAAACAGAAAAACAACACAGCGCTTTAAAAGACCTGAGTCCAAAAAGACAGTGGGGTAGACACTCAATATGTCCGTAAACTGAAATCTTTGTCTTTAGGAGTAGATCTTCTCAAAAAATGCAGATGAAATGTACACTGTAGGGAGGAAACACAAAAACAAGGGACCAAAATTGCGCAGTAGGACAGTATCCAAGATGAGTGTAGTGTATATTGATTATTAACTCACATTCTGTGGAGCCTACGAGCGGCTCTTAGGAATCAGGCGAGCAGGGACTTTATATTTAGGTGCCCATAAAACCTTCAAGCGACTTCTCCGGAATTCACCAAAATAGGAATGCTGTAGGGAAATTGACAGAAACCAAAAAGGCACCTCCTAGTGTAATAAATCACAAACCACTTTGTATTTTAGAAGGGGGTAGCCAAATTCAAACTCACACACAGTTGAGCCTCTATTGGCTCCGTCACAATACGCATAGGGAATCATAAGGTGTTCCCCAGACCTTCTTTGCAGGAGTTATGGAGGCAGACAGCAATTAGAGTTTTTTAAAAAATAAAAACATTTATTCACTTTAAAATAGATAGATCATATCTACCAGACCAAAGACCAGGACGCGTTTCGCCAACAAAGGCTTCCTCAGCTGGTTATCATATGTCTATTCTTGCTGCTGCCTTTATATACAATACACATTATATTAACAATTAAAAAATCAATCACTTAAAAATCATTATACTTGAATTCAGATGTGCTTAAGTGGCACCCGCCATTTTGTGCATATTTAGAGGCTCCGCGTATCACCCTGGAACGCGGAAGTAATAGATTAACACGGCAATAGGAAGGAATTTACTCATTTTATTATAGACGTTGCGCCCGCCATTTTGCGCATGCGCACTCGCCCCGCGTCTCAAGCTGAAACGCGGAATCTCCAAATTACCGCGCAACTCCAAACATAGCCTCAAGAATAACTATCCCTGATCGAGACAGGGACACAGACCCAACGGCCACCACAACAGAGGGCCCATTAATCTAATAATCGCAGAACCATATACAAGGTTGTTGTTACACAAACAACACATAGATTGTGAGTTCCTACGGGAATAGGGCCCTCATCTCCTCCTGTACTGTTTGTCAAATGTTGTTCAATGTATTGTAACCCTGTCTATACTGTGCTTATTGTACAGCGCTGCGGAATATGCTGGCGCTTTATAAATAAAGAATAATAAATAATAATAATCGCTGCAATAAAAACTTTATATTTATATGAATAAAGGGTCACTGATTACGTGATGCCACAGTACTGCAGAGCACATTGTGAAGTATATATAACTGCTGATATTATTGAGCTACAGGATAGGTGGGCATTGTAAACATTAGATTAACATATATAGCATGACACCTAAAGTGGACTGAGCTAGAAGGGCATTGGTGATGTAACCAAAAAATAATCTAAATAAAATTGATAAAACCCGTTATATCCAGAGACAATAAATAGAATGAAATACTATATAATAAAATAATTATATGATAATTGGATGATATAGTGTATAAATATCATAAGATGTGATCCATAAAAATATAGCAAGGTGAATGAAAAAACTCCAAGAGGTAGATGTGATCTAACAACTCAGTGAATATTCACATATATTGTGATAAATATATAAATATTAATAGATTGACAATGTGCAGTGACAAATCACTATATACTAGGGATGTGCGTTTCGGGTTTCAGAATTTCGGAATTTTCACAAAATTTCCCGATTCGTGTTTTCGGATGCGGCCAAATTTCCAAAAATTTTTAGATCCGAAAAGTTTTCCGAGCCGAAACGAAATATTTTCGGAATTTTCGAATGGACTTGAAATGTGTCAAATCGAAATTTAATGCTTTGAAACGAGGAGAACAGACTTTCCGAAAAAACGAAAATATCCGAACTTACGAAAAGTCGATACAAAAAACGAGCTAAGTGACACGAAAATCCGAAAAATGGTCGAAATTCCGAAAACATGTGCAATTCCGAAAAACGAAAATTTCCGAAATCACGAAAAGTCAATACAAAAAACGAGCTAAGTAACACGAAAATACGAAAAATGGTCGATATTCCGAAAAAAAAAAGTACACGAAAAACGAATCGAGCCGAACCGAATCGAATCAGAAATCGGTCGAAACGAGCCAAATCGAAAAGTTTAAAAATCCAAAAAATCAAACTGAATCGAACCGAAAAAAAAAATCGGTGCACAAGCCTACTATATACGTGGACAATATATAATATTTGAACTTAATAAAGTGCATAAGATGTATTGGAATAAATATATTATTCTATAGTAAATAAGGTGCAACAATTGTGCTTTAATGATGTATAAATAGTGGTACTAACCCATCATTTACGTACACCTAAAGTGTGCGTGACTTTAGAATATAAATCCTAAATACCTATAAGAGAGTAGTCTCTATACCATCATATGTGCGGTAGTATATAATAGTGAATATTAAATATAATACTTAAAATGTGATCAATGAACACTTATAGACCTCTAGGGGCTAATTGCGTATATAACAATTTAATTCATGTGCAAACTAGCTAAAGTGATTAAGTGCTTCACTCCATTAAAACTGATGTGTAATAGAAAGTGCTCACATACACCTGAGGGCTACCAATGATTTAAATGTGCATATCTCTTAGTGTCAATAAGGGCTGGAGTAAATCCCTATAATACCATTGCTATCCATATAAATGTATAGATATATAAAAAATATAAAATGGGGGGACTTAAATCTAAAGGAAATGAACCAATTCAAAATCATTATTTAAGCCTCCCGGCGTCAAGGTCCCGAGATCAAAAATCAGTCTCATCTCCTCTCTCCCCAATGCCGTAGTTTCACTCACTCCCCTATTAGTGCATCTCACTTTTTTTACGGCAGAAAATTTAAGGCCTCTTGGGCATCCATTATGGAATAATTTAAAATGTTGAGATACATAATGCTTCTCATATTGTTTATTAATATTCCTAACGTGCTCTGAAATTCTCACGTTCAGGGCTCGGCTCGTACGGCCCACATATTGGAGTCCACAAGGGCACTCCAAAAGATACAATACGTTTTTAGAATACCAGGTCAAGATCTTATTAATCTTGACCGTTTTCCCTGTTTTTTTATTAATGAAGCTCTCATTATATCGCTTCTTATTCCCTGTAGATCTACAGGCCAGACACTGGCCGCAACCATAGTAGCCTTCTTTTACATGGAAATGATTGACTGTTTTTTGTCAACAAATTTGCTCTTAACCAATCTCTTTTTTATATTTTTCGCTCCTCGGAAAATAATTCTGGGTTTATCCCCTTGTTATGTTTTATGGGCACCTAAATATAAAGTCCCTGCTCGCCTGATTCCTAAGAGCCGGTCGTAGGCTCCACAGAATGTGAGTTAATAATCAATATACACTACGCTCATCTTGGATACTGTCCTACTGCGCAATTTTGGTCCCTTGTTTTTGTGTTTCCTCCCTACAGTGTACATTTCATCTGCATTTTTTAAGAAGATCTACTCCTAAAGACAAAGATTTCAGTTTACGGACATATTGAGTGTCTCCCCACTGTCTTTTTGGACTCAGGTCTTTTAAAGCGCTGTGTTGTTTTTCTGTTTGTATAAATTATTTATTTACACTTAGCAGCTTATTAACCTTGATCAAAGCATACAGCACTGTATTATCCCCTATCCATATACACCAATTATTTATCTTCACTACCACAACATGATCCATCTTGAGATGATAGGGCTAAAAGAACCTCATATGTCTTCCACTAATTACACTCATTAGCACACCATCATACATCAAAGAAGTCAACATTATTAGATGTTTATCAAGGCTGCTGTCAGACGAGCGTAGTGTTCACGTCCGTGATTGCGCCTAAAAGTACGTCCGTGATAGCATGACAGGAAGCCCATCGGAGTCCGTTACACGAAGTACGTCCGCACTGAACTGCGGACGCACAACGGCCGCGGCCCACGGACGCAAGGCAGGCAAGAACGTACAACCGCTAGAACGGCCGCACAAAGTGCGCTGCGTCCGCAACGTCTGCATAGCTTTGTGTGTGAGTGATGGAACGTGGTCAGACGGACTGCATTTATACATCCAGCATTTTTCACGGACAAAATGGTTTTGCATTTTAATTTATTTTTCCCTCCTACATCCGTCAAAAATAACTTCAGTGAAAAAACGGACTGTGTGACCACTACTGCGTCTTCCGTACTGACGATGTCTGTACTGCACGGACGTACAGTCCGTAGAAATCACGCTCGTCTGACCCTAGCCTTAGCAGTGCATAAGTAAGTTAAAGCCTCCACTCTGTCCCTCCACTGTTTGCATCATTTGTCCGTTTTGAAAGTGAAAGCTTTGAGTCCTCCGTGGTTTTGGAATGCATCACCATCTTGGAGCTGGAATGCACGGTGTCTGATGTCACGTACATGCTCAGTAGGGCTGCGTATCTTCACTGGTCTCACGATTCGATTCGATTCGATTACGATTATCCGGTCAACGATTCAATGCGATTCAATTCTGCGATGCAGCACGATGATTCAAGATTACTGCCCAATTTGCTCATGGTTTGCCCATGGTTGACTCTCAGAATCACACACACCGCACATTACTGTGAGTTTTATTGCTGTGGAGCTCTGTGATACAGTAATTTGCTGTGTGTGTCAGAGCTCCACAACAATAAAACTCAGTAATGTGCGGTGTGTATGAGTAGGGATGAACCGAACACCCCGTGATCAGTTCGCATTCGAACTCGAACAATTTCAAAAGTTCGAGTTCGAACTCAAACACGAACCGAACTCAATGTAAGTCAATGGAACCCGAAAGTTTGATTTTTAGAGTGCCCTCCAAGAGGGCATATATGCTACATATTTGCCATAAAAGGTGTATGGGGGTCCGGGTAGTGCCCTGGGGGACAGGAAACAAGGACAAAAAGTAAAAAAAAATACGTTTTTAAAGGGACAGTGAGTTTTCCATGAAATAAGGGTTAAAAATAAAAACGAAAAATTCCTTCAAATATCGAGCCTAGGAGGTCCCCATAACCTGCCCGTGAAATGGCGGATTTCTAGTATGTATAGAAGCATTTAAAAAAAAAAAATTACGTTTCAAATGATGGTAAACGGTTTTCCTTTAATCTATTCATAAACAACTGCTTGGGGCGGCAGCCTGTATGTAAAAAGGAGACATTTTAGGACACACAGAACAAGTTTAGTGATTTTTTTGGCTAAATTATGGTGAAACTTATGCAGGCTTTGGATGAAAGTAACAATAGGTGCTTTAAATTTGGGTCTTTAGTGTCAGCAACGGTGCTGTCACACCGTAACCCCTCTGTGGTATTGTGGAAGAGTGCAGGGTTGGACCCTGCGGTCCAATATTAAAATAATATGAATCTGGTATAGGCGTCAGTGGCAGTGCACCCAAATATTGTGCCTTTGGTGGCAGCAAGTGCCTTCACACCGTAACCCCTCTGTGGTATTGTGGAAGAGTGCGGGGTTGGACCCTGCAGTCCAATATTAAAATGATATGAATCTGGTATAGGCGTCAGTGGCAGTGCACCCAAATATTGTGCCTTTGGTGGCAGCAAGTGCCTTCACACCGTAACCCCTCTGTGGTATTGTGGAAGAGTGCAGGGTTGGACCCTGTGGTCCAATATTAAAATGATATGAATCTGGTATAGGCGTCAGTGGCAGTGCACCCAAATATTGTGCCTTTGGTGGCAGCAAGTGCCTTCACACCGTAAGTAACCACTCTGTGGTATTGTGGAAGAGTGCAGGGTTAGACTCTGCGGTCCAATATTTAAATGATATGAATCTGGTACAGGCGTCAGTGCACCCAAATATTGTGCCTTTGGTGGCAGCAAGTGCCTTCACACCGTAAGTAACCACTCTGTGGTATTGTGGAAGAGTGCAGGGTTGGACTCTGCGGTCCAATATTAAAATGATATGAATCTGGTACAGGCGTCAGTGCACCAAAATATTGTGCCTCTGGTGGCAGCAAGTGCCTTCACACCGTAAGTAACCCCTCTGTGGTATTGTGGAAGAGTGCAGGGTTGGACTCTGCGGTCCAATATTAAAATTATATGAATCTGCTACAGGCGTCAGTGCACCCAAATATTGTGCCTTTGGTGGCAGCAAGTGCCTTCACACCGTAACCCCTCTGTGGTATTGTGGAGGAGTGCGGGGTTGGACCCTGCGGTCCAATATTAAAATGATATGAATCTGGTATAGGCGTCAGTGGCAGTGCACCCAAATATTGTGCCTTTGGTGGCAGCAAGTGCCTTCACACCGTAACCCCTCTGTGGTATTGTGGAATAGTGCAGGGTTGGACCCTGCGGTCCAATATTAAAATGATATGAATCTGGTATAGGCGTCAGTGGCAGTGCACCCAAATATTGTGCCTTTGGTGGCAGCAAGTGCCTTCACACCGTAAGTAACCACTCTGTGGTATTGTGGAAGAGTGCAGGGTTAGACTCTGCGGTCCAATATTTAAATGATATGAATTTGGAACAGGCGTCAGTGCACCCAAATATTGTGCCTTTGGTGGCAGCAAGTGCCTTCACACCGTAAGTAACCACTCTGTGGTATTGTGGAAGAGTGCAGGGTTGGACTCTGCGGTCCAATATTAAAATGATATGAATCTGGTACAGGCGTCAGTGCACCCAAATATTGTGCCTCTGGTGGCAGCAAGTGCCTTCACACCGTAACCCCTCTGTGGTATTGTGGAAAAGTGCAGGGTTGGACTCTGCAGTCCAATATTAAAATAATATGAATCTGGTACAGGCGTCAGTGCACCCAAATATTGTGCCTTTGGTGGCAGCAAGTGCCTTTATACCGTAAGTAACTCCTCTGTGGTCAGGGCTGGATTTCCCATTAGGCACAGTGTGCCTACAGGCGCCTGCCACAAGGGGGCGCCTTGCTCTGTGTGTAAAAAAAAAAAATATATATATATATATTTTTTACAATTTGCAATAATTTGTTTCTCTGGAGCCCTAAGGGCTAGAGGGACATATGAGGTATCATTGGAAAGGTCAGTTTATAGCCTTTCCAGTGATACCAAATATAACCAGGTTAGATTTATGTAAAAATAAAATACCTATTAAAATTATATTTTTCTCAATGCTCAACACGGCATTATTATTCAGTTTACAATTATAAAGTGAACAGTGATGCTGCACTAACTCACCTTATTTACTATACTGCCAGCAAGTGTGTAAGTCAAAACTTAGACCATGGCGCTGCAGTGAGGAGGGACAGGGGGCCTTTGGAACCTGCATCACTGAATTGTTCAGCACACACGGTTAAGTGAGGTGTCATTGGAAAGGTCAGAGTCTATTCTTTACTATGATACCAAACATGACCATGTAATGTGTAAAAATAAAAAAAATGAAAAAAGTAAAAACAAAATATTTTTTTCTGTTCTACGGCAATATGTGCTTTTAGATATAAAGCAAACTATGCCGCTGCATTCACTGCCCTCCTCCTTTAACCATTCTTCCCCACTGACTCCCTCACTCCCTGCCCCCTCTTCTACTATGTCTTCATTTTCTACAGTCTCCGAGGAGGATGTAACAGTGCTTCTTATGTCCTCCTACCCGACCACCTGTCCACTTGATTCCATCCCCTCACACCTTATTCGGCCTGTCCTACCAGTTACTGTCCCTGCTTTGACTCATATTTTAGTGGTATACAGATGACCTTAGAACATAATTACTTCTGGTTCCAGGAAGAGTTCTATTTGCAAGTATCAGGTATGCTATGGGGACGAGATTCGCCCCTAGCTTCGCCAATCTATTTATGGCCTACTGGGAGCACTCGTTCTTACCTACTTGGAGGGAATATTTAGTGACATATCGCAGATATATCAATAATATATTTTTTATTTGGAGAGGTGGAGAAGAGAGTCTTAAAGAGTTTCTTGATACTCTGGGTGATAACAATAGGGGAATCAGTCGAACAACCACTTCTAACTATAAAGAAGTTATTTTTCTAGATCTGAAGATCTATGTTGAAGATAACATGATCAAGACTAAGTCACATTTTAAAGATGTAGACTGCAATAGCTTCATCAAACGTACAAGTTGCCATCTATCCCAATGGTTGGATACTGTCCCGAAGGGAAAATTTATGTGAATGAAAAGGAATTGTACAGACTTATCTGAATACGACACTCAATCACTTAAACTCTGTTCAGAGTTCATGGATAAGGTCTATAAGAAGGAGATCTTGGAAGATACCAGAATGGATGTTAGAACTATGAATAGATCGGCTCTATTGAAGAAGAAGGCTACAGTAAAAGGAGGATTTATGGAGTATGTTCTTATATTTTTTCTTACACTGCAGCAGCTGGGGCAACGTAATCTGACCGCGTAATTCTTCAGCTGATGGGATGCTGTCACATTCTGAGGAAGGACCTGGTACACCCATTACTGTAGCATCATCCCTATCAGTGGAGGTTGTAGGCAATGACATGGCAGGACATATAGTGGGGGTAGAGACAGATGAGGAGGAGGAGGACCTATGCAAACTGTTGTGCCAACGGGATGCGTGGCAGGTGGTCATATGTCGCCTCAAGCACGTGGTACCCAAGCATGGGATGTCTTTCCCACACTTGATCCTCATCTGACATAGATTACAAATAGCAACGGTGCGGTCTGCTGCACATTTCTTATAGAACTCCCAGACAGCAGACTTCATGTACATGTGCTTTGAGACAACAGCGCTCTCCACCTGAACATCTGTGACTTCTGATGCCTTGGACTGGCTACGGTTGGTCATAGAGGACGTTCTGCCTCGTTTTTGTTGTACCTTCTCCTCCTCCCTTGATTCCTCTGTTCGTTCAGGCACCCAGGTGGAGTCAGTGACCTCATCATCGTCATCACCCCCTATCTCCTCGTCACTGGAGCCAACCTCGCAATATACTGCAGCTGCTGGTGGAACATGAGTGCCAGTTCTTTGTGTGTCACTGGCATCCCCTCCCTCTAGGCTGATTATACTCCTTTCCTCAACCTCAGAGATTGAATCAGAGCACTGTAGTTGCTGAGCATTGTCAAGCAGCATGTCACTGACACTGTCACTGTCACTGTAGTCAAACAATTCAGCTGACTCCTCCGTGTATGATAGTGACGCTAGGGCAGGAGTAGCTGTGGACATGGAGGCTGAATTAGATGTTTTGGCAGCTGAGGTGGACTGTAAACCACTACAAGCCTGGGTAGCAGAGGACTAGGAGGATGAGGATGGCCTGGTTAGCCAATCCTGCAAATCCTCTGTATGTTGCTGCTGCTTAAGATGGCCAGCACCAGTTAGAAACAAGGACAAGCGTGCCCCTGCAGAGGATGCACCACGTCCACGAAGACCAGGGGCACAGCCTTCCGACACAGTGGTGGCTTGCCCTCTTATCTGTGTCTGGGAGCATCTGCCTGTCCTTTTTGGTCTCTCTGAGATGG
>RXON01002373.1:0-31229 GCA_009667805.1 Leptobrachium leishanense
TTCCCCCCTCTGGAATATCATTTAATCTTGCATCATGACGTGTGAGATGATCGTTAAAAGAAAATAAATAAAGTATCCGACACATTCTTAAACATTGTAAACTATAGTTGTGGAGCCGAAAGGGGTGGTGAAATTTTGGCAAGCACGAACCTTATTTATATAGCGCCAACAGTTTCCACAACGATTTGCAATAAGAAATAGGGTTTCGGGGGGCGTGGCTAACTGCCGATCGAGATGGCGGCTTAACTGAGGAGCTCCACACCCAGACCTCACACTAAGCGCCATAAAGCACACTTAAAGCGTTCAAATCTGGCTTAAAACATCTTGCCAGGGTGGGTGAGATGTCCCAGGGTAAGGTCAAAGCATCGGCGGCCAAATCTGAGTTCTTTACTCCACGCACCGGCCCGAAAAAATCGGCGGCCGGAATCCAAGATGGCACCGGCCACTCGAGCCCGAATCACATGCAGCTCCACCGGCAGACAACCAGGCACTGGGAGTTGAGATAAAGACCCTGACTCAAACGCTGGAAGGTATGATAACCACCATGTCCGCTGACTTGAAATCACAACTTAAAGAAGTAGCAAGGGAAATCAGAGCCGATATCCAAAGTCTGGCTGATCGCACTTCCCATATAGAAGATAAAATGGGGGAATATGCAGATGCACAGAATAACTTAGCCGGTAAGGTGCAAGATCTTGAGGACTCGCTGGAAAGCTGCTTGGCCAAACTTACTGATCTTGAAAACCGGTCTCGCAGACACAACGTGAAAATCCGCGGCATTCCTGAAAGCGTTAAACCCCAACAGCTTGCTGCTTATGTCACTGACTTTTTTTCTCACTTGGTGCCCGACCTGACCCCGGAGTCTTTGCTAATGAACCGCATACATCGCCTTCCTAGGGCCACCAGCCTTACCAGCGGACTCCACACGCGACGTCATCTTGCGCCTACATTATTTCAGACCCAGGGAACTTATCTTCCTGGCGCTGCGAAAATCTCAGGCCGTGTCTCCGGAATATGACCATCTACAGGTATTCCCAGATCTAGCAAAACGCACTTTGGACTTTCGGCGCTCCTTACATGGGGTGACTACCGCACTCCGACAACACGAAATATTGTATCGCTGGGGCTTCCCACAGAGCTTGCTGATTACACATGAAGGCTCACAACGAGTGGTTACGACGCTAGAACAAGGCCTCAAATTCCTGTCGGAAAAAGATCTGACCCCAGCCTCTCCTATCCGACGTTCCTCCACTGCACCTCAAAAGCTGTCCAAAGATTGGAAGAAAATACGCAAGGGGAAACCGGGATGAACGCCGCCTCCTTTGTCTTGTCCTGATTGGAGAATTCCGAAGGGCTCAGCCTGAAGGCCTCCACGGCCAAGTTGTGGTCTAGAATACTTCTCCTGGGATGGATCACTCGCCAACTCAACACACGAAGTTTCAGCGACATTGTATGTCAGTATGGTCTGGCGGCTCCGTCCAGTTGAGAGAAAATCTCTCCCACGTTCCCCCTCTTTTCCTCCCTCTCACGATGAGAGTCGTGGCTCAACAGCGGGTTTGTTGCCACGAAGGAGATCCACAATCTCTTTCTTTGTATATATGTTTCTTTGTGTTTTTTCTCCCTATTTTTCTTTCTTTTTTTTTTTTCCTTTTTTCTCTTTTTTCAGGAACCACATGCCTTGATATCGCACACCACTGGACATTTGCCTCCATCTCAAGACCCTCCCGTCTCTGGCTCTGAGGGGCAATGCTTCACTCGAACTTTGTGGTATTCTTATGCTTTTTTCTATTGGTGGTCACGGTCATCTGTGGGATTGGGTAAATATTGGATGCAGTATTGTAACCATTACAGCTATGTTATGCCTCTCTTTAACTTATTTCCATGGTAAAAATCACATCATATAATGTCCAGGGCCTAAATATCCATACAAACGACGGACGCTCTATAAGGAGCTAGACTCTGCTGGGGCGGACGTCGTTTGCCTTCAAGAACCCATTTTAGGAGACTGTCTCATCCCCTGCTAGAATGGCCGAACTTCACGACTCAATTCCATTCCACGGGCCCAACTAAATCCAAAGGAGTATCCATTTTAATTAAGAACAGAGTTGTATTCGAATTGCATCGTAAACTCTCAGATCCGAATGGCAGATACCTGATTTTAGTATGCTCACTGAATCACAAGGTTTACACTATTCTTAATCTTTACGCTCCCAATGAAAATCAGGTAGACTATGTGGCTTCGGTACTCGCTAAACTGTCTTTGGTAATGACTGGCACTCTGCTCATTTGTGGGGATTTTAATTTTAGTCTAGACCCTCTGAAAGATACTTCGGGGTTTGGATCTCGTCCTCTTGTTGGGAAACGCAAAAAACAGGTAGACAAATTTCAATCCCTGATAGGCAACTACGGTCTATACGATACATGGCGCCTATTTCACCCTAACGAAGTGGATTACACATTTTTCTCCAAAGTACACAAGACACATACTCGGATTGACTACATATTGACTCAGAGCCAATTGCTCCCAAGGGTAGAAAGTTGCTTGATAGGCACGATTTCGTGCTCAGACCATGCCCCTGTTACCCTGACCCTTAAAGACGACTATAAAGCATTCGGACAGTCGCCTTGGCGACTCAACGACATGGTACTGTCTGATGAAATAGCTAAATGTGATCTAACTTCCCAATTAGAATCTTATTTCGAATTAAATAACTGTGAAGACCTTTCTGCCAGAACCATATGGCAGGCTCACAAGGCGGTATTGAGAGGACACTGCATGAAATGGGCATGCCGTTTTAAAAAATCCAAAGAGGCCGCTCGCCTTCTTCTCCTGCAAAAACTCGACTCCCTATACCGATCTCATAAGATCTCCCCGTCAGATGCCACGTCTCGCCTCCTAAGTGAAGCTCATGATGAACTGCACATTTTAGACAGGCAGTCTCATTTTTCTCACCTGCAGCGCCTTAAGACGCGTTTTTACGCTTACGGCAATAAACCTAGTAGACTACTAGCACAAAGACTCCGCACACTCCTACCCAGACAAAGAATTGATAAGCTTGTTTCCCCCGGCCAAACTGCGGTACACAAACCCTCCGAAATAGCAGAAGAGTTTGCATCTTACTACTCATCTCTCTATAATTTGTCAGACAATGATAGCATGCCACACCCCACCATCGCAGACATCGATGCCTATCTCTCACACCTTAACCTCCCTGCTTTGTCACACTCACAGACGGTACAACTGTCCTCGCCCTTTACAATTCTGGAAATAACGAAAATCATTTCCTCTTTACCTCATGGTAAAGCACCAGGACCAGATGGATTCCCCTCCGCCTATTATAAAGCTTTTACGCACCTTTTATCCCCACACTTACATAGGGTGTTTACACAGGCATCCTCTGAAGGCAGGTTCCCTAAAGAAATGTTACAGGCTACAATCGTCACGTTGCCTAAGCCGGGTAAACCCCCGACCTCCTGCCCTAATTTTCGACCCATCTCTTTATTAAACACAGACATAAAAATCTACGCTAAATTATTGGCCCTCCGGTTAACCCTTTCGCTGCTGAGGCTTTTCCCGCCCCTGTGCTGAGGTCATTTTTTACCTGTTTTGCGCATCATGTTTAAACGTGTTTTTAAGGCTTATTTTAGTATATGACACCGACATATTATATATCGTTCTTTCCGTCAGACTCGGTAGATTCATAATATGTCATTATTATATGTATACGTTATGTCATGTCTGTATATTATAACAAAAAATGCAATAAAATATGTATTTTCAATAATTTACAATGTGTAAAGTGTTTTTTTCCACATTTTAACATGCGAGCAATTGCGGTTATATTTTGTATGGGGTGCGCTTGTTAAAAAAATTAGAGATGGGGTCTCGTTACATTTTTTTTTGGGGAAAATGACACTATTTTTAACAAACGCACCGCATACAAAAATCGTTAGTGCAGCATCATTGTTCACATTATAATTGAAATGGGAACAATATTGCTACACTAACAAACCAAAAAAAATAAAAAAAAAGTGTTTATTTTTTTTTTTAATTTTTTTTTTTTTTTTTTTTACAAAATTTTTAACTTTCATGTTTGGTATCGTTGGAACGGCCATGCTCTGGCCGATCCAACCATATCAAAATTTAACCCCTAACTGCCACGGATCGGGAGATAGGGAGTTCATTGGAACTCCCTATCTCCACACTTGGTGGCAGTTAGGGGTTAACTGTAGGACTGGCGTCATCGTGCTACGCACGATGACGCCAGTCCTCTGGGGGAGTTCCCGGAAGCTTGGCCGACATCCAAGATGTCGGCCAGCTCCGGGAAAGGATCGCAAACCGGCGCTTTTCAGCGCCGATTCGCGATCCAGCTCCCCAGGGGTTAATGCCAGGCATCATTTGGAAGGGCAGGCTGTGCCCTTCCAAATGATGCCTGGGTTAAGCCCCGCAGAGCCACCGATCGGGAGGGAGAGAGGTCCGAAGGACCTCCCCCCTCCCTTTCAGGCGCCTCCTCCGCACATGCGGGGGGGCGCCTGAATTAGGTGTCATCGCGCCCCCGCGATGACACCTAATAATGGCGGCTGCTGGTCCGGATGCCGGGCTGACATCCAGGATGTCAGCCCGCACCGGAGGGGCCAGCGATCGGCCGGAACCCGGCCGAACGCTGACCCCGATGTGAGGACGCGCTCAGCGCGTCCTCAGCACACCAGCGGAATGCTGAGGACGCGCTGAGCGCGTCCTTAGCATTCAAGTGGTTAAATGACATACTCCCTACTTTAATCAGGCGTGATCAAGTTGGGTTTATCAAAGGCAGGCAAGGGACAGAAAACTCTAAGAAACTACTGGCCCTGATGGAATACCAATCTATTCATGATATCCCATGTTTATGGCTCTCGCTCGACGCAGAAAAAGCGTTTGATAGGGTTCACTGGAAATTCACGGTTAAGGTTCTAAATAAATTTGGGTTCACTGAAGATCTCATTAAGTCCATTATGGCATTATACGCCTCTCCCTCCGCTAGGGTGTTAAATAGTGGCTTTCTCTCTAAAACATTTAATATCACTAACGGCACGCGCCAAGGCTGCCCCTTATCCCCGCTGCTCTACGCTTTAATTTTAGAACCACTGGCCCAGGCCATAAGACAAAACGACCTCATCCGCGGGGTCCAAATAGGCCCCCGGACGTTTAAATTAAATCATTTCGCAGACGATATCCTTATAACGATCACTGAACCACTAGATTCTCTGCCCTCTTTACATGCAGCACTAACAGAATATGGCCTAGTCTCGTACCACTCCCTCAACCTCCCGAAAACGCAAGCACTGGCGTTGGGACTTCCCCCCGCGGATCTAAAGTCTATAAAAGCTCGATATTCTTTCGCGTGGAATGACCAGGGAATAAAATATCTAGGTATAACACTTCCAGGAAAGTTTGAAGACATAGTTTCTACAAATAACAAGAAGGTGTTTGCTGACACTAAATCGCTATTGTTGCGGTGGAGGTCGGTGAGATTATCCTGGCTGGGCAGAGCGGCAGCTGTTAAAATGACGATTCTACCTAAACTGTTATACATATTTCGCATGTTACCTGTTCTCGTTCCAAAACCCTTACTTAATGCGGTCCAACGTGACATTTCTTCTTTTATATGGAACGGTAAACGACCACGCACTCCGTTTAAGGTCCTATCGGCCTCATTGGAAGATAGAGGACTCAAATTCCCACAAATATTGGCATATCATAAAGCAGCAATCATAGCCTCCCTGAGCGAATCCCTCCTGATACACCAACCGTTATGGACCTATATTCAATCAATAGCAACACCAGGCCACTCTTTCTCCGGTTTGCTTTTTACTCCTTTTAAATCCAGGCCAGCTCTCCCAACAGCTTTACAGATTACTAGATGGTATTTCGATCTTTGAAACGCGTCGTAAGGTGCTATATAGATGGTACTTAGTACCTGTAAGGGAATGTCACTTTAACAAAAATGTTCCTGACACATGCTGGCGTTGCCAAACAGCACGAGGGTCGATGTTACATGTATGGTGGTCCTGCCCATCACTGCAACCATTTTGGACCCAAGTGGCGTTGTTTGTTGAGGAGGTCCTGGGTATCACAGTTCCATTTTCCCCATTACACTACCTTCTTGGATTCCTCCCAGATGATGTGAGGAAAATGTCGAGACAACGTAAAATGTTTTGTATAATTATATCCTGCTGCTTCCTTCTTATCGCTAGGCTCTGGAAAAAAACGATAATCCCTTCTCTACCCTCCCTGACTAAAATGATCTCCGACTTAGCATTTTCTGAGGACTTGGCCCGATCGCACTTTAATCTTGCCTCCCCAGCACAAGATCCTTGGTCACTGTGGCAAGATCACCTAATATACCAAACTACTAGAACCAGGGACACGTAGGTCTCAACTTGTCATGTTATCACCTACTCTCCCGGCCCTATGCCTTCACGACTGGAGGCTCCTGATGTCTCATCCTCACTGGTTCCTTTCCTCCCCTTTAAATTTTCCCTTTTTTTTTTCCTCCTTTTCGTCCCTTAGGCTGGGGTCAGACGAGCGTGATTTCTACGGGCTGTACGTCCGTGCAGTACGGACATCGTCAGTACGGATGACGCAGTAGTGGTCACACAGTCCGTTTTTTCACTGAAGTTATTTTTGACGGATGTAGGAGGGAAAAATAAATTACAATGAAAAAACATTCTGTCCGTCAAAAATGCTGGACGTATAAATGCAGTCCGTCTGACCATGCTCCATCACTCACACACAAAGCTATGCAGACGTTGTGGACGCAGCGCACTCCGCACGTCCGTTCTAGCAGTATTACGTTCTTGCCTAACCTGCGTCCGTTTGCCGCGGCCGTTGTGCGTCCGCAGTTCAGTGCGGACGTACTTCATGTGTCAGGCTCCAATGGACTTTCTTTCATGCTATCACGGACGTACTTTTAGGCGCAATCACGGACGTGAACACTACGCTCGTCTGACACCAGCCTAATAAGTCTCTTTTTCTGGGACAAGTTCGGTTAATTGTCAATTGACCTGATGTGATGCTTCATATCTTTGCCACTCTGTAGAGCAATTGTACTTCCCTTTTTCCGTAACTGAATATCAAGGTTTAATTTCGTCGCTATGGTAAAATGTACCGAATTTTCCCCTTTTATGTACGTTATTGGTTTTCCCCCTGTTTTCTTCTGTATCCCATTCTTTGATTGAAATAATAAAACATTTAAATATATAAAAAAAAGAAATAGGGTTTCAACTAACAAATTTACAAACTTTGTAATCAAAGATGAAACTTGTAGAAGGCCCTGCTAACAAGAGCTTTCAATCTAGAAGAGAGAGAGTAGAGGAACACAAGAGGAGTTACAATCTTATTAACGGTAAGGATTCCTAATGCTAGTGTTTGTTTCAGAAATGGAGATGGATATGGTGGTGGGATGAGCTACTAAAGGCTGCAGTATGTGGGAAGAGTAAGTGAAGAGGGCAATTGGTCAGGAATAATAAGATTGGTTTGGAGGGATTTGTTTAAGAACTGGAGGTTAGGGGAATGTCTTATAGGGCAAGGTTGGTGTGAGTTGGTGGTTGGGGGGTCTCCTAAAGACCAGAGCGATCTAGAACAGGTGTTAAAAAGACAGGTGCTAGCCAAAATATCACCACATCTTTGGACTCCAAAGTAAAGGATTACACTGAAGAACTTCCTGAATCATTAATTTTTTTCCATTTTGAATTGGCTGGGTTGGTGAAGCACTTCTGACTGGACAGTACTACATTGTTACTGCTTACACACACAATATACTCAAAATTACATTGCATATTGGGTCGGAGCATCGGGTAAGGAATGCTATGATCACAATGATCACGAGATGGAATGAAATTACATATGACCGGGATAATTCATGCCACTTTCTACATTTGTCCCACTCCTACAGCCAATGCAAGAGATTGTGTCCTCTGCATTTCCATCCAGGCAAGCTACTCTTGTCTTTAGCACATGCTTTCACAAATGAAATGTGAATTATGCTAAACACTTTGATTAATCTTGTGCTTTTCAGATCCTTGGAATAGACTCTTTGAATTACCACTCATTCAAGAACGGTCACTCTGTCACATGTTACAGAGATCTTGGGAGCATTGACAAAAACATTGATTCCTTAACGACCTTACGTCTTGCCTATGGATGAATGACTGGAAGGTTACACAAGCTGGGTCCTCATCACCCTTTATCTCCTCTATGGGTCATTGTCTGTCAAGTTGCTTGTAGCCTTACTGTAGGATATATTCATGCATCATGAATAATGTATAACCATTTGAGGTTATACCAGTTGAGGTTGACATCTTTTAATGTCCCAGATGATGACATTTTCCAAATACCAATTTACTTATATATAGATTATGTTCACTGCTTTTTATTTAAAGGGTAAATCACTAAACGCCAATGTTCACCATGGTCGCAATGTTATTCTTCCACAAAAAGTGTAAGCTGCAGCTATTCTCCATTAACCTTTGTTTTATTTACAATTTGAATATACTTTGGTCATATTTAAATCTCGATCCGCCTAGACCAGTGTTGCCAACAGTCCCAGTTTTCCAGGGAAGATCCTGGGTTTGTGCTTGGTGTCCCATGGGTTAATTGTCTCAAGACTCCATTCCAGTATATGAGTCTTGAAGTTGAGGAGTTACGTTTAGGGTTATGGTAAAATTACCCCGCAGAACACTGAGCACTAACCCAGGAACCTACCACGAACACTAACTTTGGCAACCGGCTGGGTGGAGTAGAGGTAACATCACTGCTCTGTGTGAAGAGAGCCTGTGGAGACATGGGTTTGATCCCGGCAAGAGCACCTCTACAGTCAGTGTCCTTGGGCAAGACACCCAACGGTACATACTCGCCACCCAGGACATACTTGAAAACGAGAGAAATCTCAATGTATCCTCGTAAAATACTTTCTCCAAAAAAAAAACTTAGACAACTAAGCTAGACCTCCCATAAAAACTACGGTGAGAGCAACTGTAAGAACAAGGGTGGACAGGTTTGGCTGAAACAGTGGAAATTATGTGAACAACTTTGACAAAACTGCAGTGGAAACCCCAATGAATCCTACTCTTAGAACTACGCTAGACAACTTCGTAATAGACTGCGGTGGAAAGAACAGTGCAACATACAGAGAACTGTGGTGGCAGTTTAGTTCCCTAAACAGATAATTCTCCAATATTACTGGAGGAGTAAGTATTTTGGCTGTTCTAACTTCACCGTAGTTCCACAGTTAAACCCTGGTTCTTTCAAAGAAAGTACGGTGTTAAACCCTTCAGTTTCCATGTCAGTGTAATCTATAGTCATACCAAAGATACTCAAATATGGGCAAACGGGAGGTCATGTAATGTCGAGTTTATCAGTATTAAATAAGACATTGAAAAAGCCATACATTTTTATTAAGCAATAACTTGTGCAAATGTAGCCACTTCTACTGTAAGGGAGATTAGGCTTGTGCACCGATTTTTTTTTCGGTTTGATTCGGTTCGATTTGTTCGGATGTTTAAAATTTTCGATTCGGCTCGTTTCAACCGATTTCTGTTTCGATTCGGTTCGGTTCGGCTCGTTTTTCGTGTACATTTTTTTTTCCGAATATCGACCATTTTTCGTGTTTTCGGGTCACTTTGCTCGTTTTTTGTATCGACTTTTCGGAAATTTCGGAAATTTTCGTTTTTTCGGAACGTCTGTTCTCCTCGTTTCAAAGTGTCTACGATAATTCTGGCGATTCTATCGTGTTTTTTTTATTAAATAAAGATCCTTTTTTTCTTATGAATAATTGAATATACATTTCACAACTTTATTTAATCATATTAAAATGGTATGAAAGCCAAGGAACAAAAAAAATGAACAAAACGATTTAAAAAACGCTAAACTGACCCGAATGCCACAAGAAACAAGTGATACGCATTTACAAATACAAAATTTACAGAATCAGCGATATAACCGATAATAGTTAAATATACGATGTCCAGAATTACCGAAATGGAACCGAAATCACGAATGGAACCGAAATCATGAATAGAGCAAAAATAAATTTCGATTTGACACATTTCAAGTCCATTCGAAAAATCCGAAATTTTTTCGTTTCGGCTCGGAAAACTTTTCGGATCTATCGGTTTTCGGGTCCGACCCGATTCGGAAATTCGGCCGAATCCGAAGACACGAATCGGGAAATTTTGTGAAAATTCCGAAATTCCGAAACCCGAAACGCACATCCCTAAGGGAGATACATTTTGCTATAGGTTAATGACCACCACTGTATAAATTGATTAAACGTGCAACTTTTGAAGATAATCTCACATGAATTCTCCCAATTTACAGCTTGGATAATTGTAAAATATCCTTCTAATAATAGTGGATTTAAAAGTAGTTTTAGCCAAATAGCATCACAACCCTAAGACTCTTCACTGAACCGGAGATTTTTACTTTACTTGGCTTAAATATCCAAGACGTCGTAGAGTGCCAAGACCAGCGATGCCAGAGATGAAATAAATGGGATGGAATCCCTGTCAGAATCTAACAAAGCATTAAATTTTCAGAAATCATGTTCCACGTATAGATAAAAGTACACAAAGTCCCATCTGGAGGAGAGAGAGAATGGAGGTCACAACTAAATTAGAGATTTAATGCCCAGAAATGAATGCCAACATTTTTAATAAAGGAGAACTCAGCAAGGACTACTGCATTTGCTACAATGTGGCATTTTCTGCATTTTTTCGAGGGGATCAGGTGGCTTCATTTTCATACTTCTAACAGAATTTAACCCTGGTACATTTGCTTGATGTTAGATTACATTTATATTAAGCATTGAATTGTTTTCACTTGGAGACAGATGGTATCCTCTTTTTTTTTGGTTTAGTTTAATTATACCAAATATTTGTAAATTTGCCTTTGTTTGTATGCAAATAATTTGTATGGATAGATGATATATAGATAGATGATAGAGTGACACATAGGGCTCTATTACATTCTGTGCGCAAATGTTAACGCGTGTGCAAAAACGCATTAACGCGAGGGGAAAAACCCGTTGCACAGAACGTCGTATTACAATGTCCGCGCATAAAATGTGCTTTAATGTCTACCGCGGGTGAACCTGCTTGAACCCTTTGCAAGCGAAATGTACTGCGCGCGTCCTATACTTAACATTTTGAGCGCAAATGCGTTTGTGCGCTGGTACGCGGATGGTATTACAATCTATGCACAAAATTTAACGGACAACGTTTGCGCGCATAATTTTATCGTCTTTTAAAAGCTGGTGTTAATGGCAAATCTGAACGTCCTGGCCGAAACCAAATACACCAGCCCAAAAAAAAAAAATACAGCAAAGTATAGTTACACATTCTACACATACCCAAACAATAAAATTGAGAAGTTGTGCGAGATTTTATTATTGCTTCAGCACATATGCTCAGATTGATTTTGGCAGGCGCAAAAACTTAACGGGAGACAATTGTGGTTCTTAATTCTGATTGGCTGAATTGCGTGAAAAAACAGTCCGCACACCGATTTCTGTGCGCAACGTTAATGCGCGGGCATTTTTGCACGTCTTTTTTATGCGTGTTATTTTTTGACGGATGAAAAAATGCACGAGGATTGTAATTAATTTACGTGCGTTATCGTTTAACGCTTCGCGCACAAATTAAGTTAGATAGATCAAGTTATCAACTGGGTATAAATAGAGCAACACATTTGTACTAGTTACATACCTCCCTGTATTTATCTTTCGCTCTTTCTCCCTCTTTTCTCCCTTTTTATCCATTTTCTTCTTTTTTTTCTTCTCTTTTCAGTATCTGATGTCATTAAACTGCGTGTTACTGAAATCACACCTCTTTAGCCCGAACATGAATATCCTCCAGCACATACACTATATTGCCAAAAGTATTCGCTCACCTGCCTTGACTCGCATATGAATTTAAGTGACATCCCATTCCTAATCCATAGGGTTCAATATGACGTCGGCCCACCCTTTGCAGCTATAACAGCTTCAACTCTTCTGGGAAGGCTGTCCACAAGGTTCAGGAGTGTGTTTATGGGAATTTTTGACCATTCTTCCAGAAGCACATTTGTGAGGTCACACACTGATGTTGGACGAGAAGGCCTGGCTCTCAGTCTCCACTCTAATTCATCCCAAAGGTGTTCTATCGGGCTGAGGTCAGGACTCTGTGCAGGCCAGTCAAGTTCATCCACGCCAGACTCTGTCATCCATGTCTTTATGGACCTTGCTTTGTGCACTGGTGCACAGTCATGTTGGAAGAGGAAGGGGCCAGCTCCAAACTGTTCCCACAAAGTTGGGAGCATGGAATTGTCCAAAATGTCTTGGTATGCTGAAGCATTCAGAGTTCCTTTCACTGGAACTAAGGGGCCAAGCCCAGCTCCTGAAAAACAACCCCACACCATAATCCACCCTCCACCAAACATTACACTTGGCACAATGCAGTCAGACAAGTACCGTTCTCCTGGCAACCGCCAAACCCAGACTTGTCCACAGATTGCCAGATGGAGAAGCACGATTCGTCACTCCAGAGAAAGCGTCTCCACTGCTCTAGTGTCCAGTGGCGGCGTGCTTTACACCACTGCATCTGATGCTTTGCATTGTACTTGGTGATGTATGGCTTGGATGCAGCTGCTCGGCCATGGAAACCCATTCCATGAAGCTCTCTGCGCACTTTTCTTGAGCTAATCTGAGGGCCACATAAAGTTTGGAGGTCTGCAGTGATTGACTCTGCAGAAAGTTGGCGACCTCTTCGCACTATGTGCCTCAGCATCCACTGACCCCGCTCCATCAGTTTACGTGGCCTACCACTTTGTGGCTGAGTTGCTGTCGTTCCCAAACACTTCCACGTTCTTATAATACAGCTGACAGTTGACTGTGGAATATTTAGGAGCGAGGAAATTTCACGACTGGATTTGTTGCACAGGTGGCATCCTATCACAGTTCCACGCTGGAATTCAATGAGCTCCTGAGACGCGACCCATTCCTTCACAAATTTTTGTAAAACCAGTCTGCATGTCTAGGTGCTTGATTTTATATACCTGTGGCCATGGAAGTGATTGGAACACCTGATTCTGATTATTTGGATGGGTGAGCGAATACTTTTGGCAATATAGTGTACATTAGAGCACAATATTTAGTATAAAATTATATTATTTCTTCTCATCATTTGGCACACAGCTTATACTCGAACATATTTTAGGAAACAATATATATATTACATAAGGGGTTATTCAAAGAGAGACAAACTTGCTACCGAATTGCACCGAATTTTCCCGTACTGTGCAATTTCGTGGCAATTAGGCTATTCAAAAAGCTGGAGATTTGACAAATATAGTGCAATTCCCATAGAGAAGCAATGGTTAATCTATTCAGAGAATGCGAACAGCAGAGAAAAGTTGGCGAAAGCCCAAATTTTCGGTGGTTTCATTCGACAGGTTTAAGCAGGCGAATCCCATCTGTTTCAATGTAAAAAGAATTCCCCGTTTTCATTACATTTTTATTCAACCATTTATTCTTTTCATTTGCAGCAAAAACGCTTTTTATTAATTTATTTTTTAGATATTGTTAGGCATTTTTCGGGATTTTTTCGTTAACATTTTTGATTCCGATTTTTTTTAAATGGCGTTTTTTTTATTCTGTAACAGACTTTTTATTGTTATTCATAGGACTTTATATATTGTTTTCTTGCATTAGTTTTGTTTCAAATGCCTTTTAAAAGAAGAAATTTTGAAAAAAGTATAAAAAAATGCTTAAAAAAATACTAAAAAATCTAGAAATAAAAAGACTCTTTACTGCAGAATATTATAAGCAACGGTTTATTAGATATTGAATTAAAAACTAATGTGTACGTGCAAAGATTCTCAACTCTAAATGACCTGTGTTTTTCAAACGGCATAACAACAGGTGTTTTTAGTCTGGTGCAATGAATTTGATGCATTGTATGTATGTATGTAGACTATACTGAGGGGGTGGGGTGGTGTGTGCTTATGATTGAGATTTGAGAAGTGTTAATTTCCCTCCTAAAACTTCTTCTAATATGCTGTATTTCACCGCTGTGTGCTCAGCTCATTTTTACCGCTTTCGCTCATCATGTTTAAACGCGATTTTGAAGCCACATTTTGTTAAATGACTGACATGTTAGATATCGTTCCTTCCGGCAGACTCCGCAGATTCATAATATATCATTTTTATATGTATACTTCCTGTCCTGGCTGTATATTATGAAAAAAATACAATACAAATTGAATTTTTATTCATCTGCAATGTGTAAAGTGTTTTTTTTTCACACTTTAGCACATGAGCGTTTGCGTTTATGTTTTCTATGGGGTGCGCTTGTACAAAAATTAGAAATGGGGACTTGTTACAATTTGTGGGGGGAATTACGTGATTTATAGCAAACGCACCCCATAGAAAAAAATCATTAGTGCATCATCGTTCACATTATAATTGAAATGTGAACAATATTGCTGCATTAATAAAAATAATACAAAAAATAAATAGTTGTCATGCACACTAAAAAAGCAAGGGTGCACTATCTATAAGAGGCTTCCCATAAAACCTCTGAAACATTTAAAAAATAATCAGAATAGAATGCACTCCAGTAGCAAAAAATACAATTTATTGGTATCAGATATAGCAAAATAAAATATGACATATAAATGTATAGCCAAATATACAAATCACAATGAAAGAATCAATGATCCAAACATAAGACCAATATGTAACAAGTATAGAAAAGTTACCAGGCACTTTAGAAAAAAATAGCCAATAGAGAGCAGCGCTAGGGATCCCAACGTTTCGACCTCAGTCTTTGTCAAGGGATAAAGGTAAGTATAAGTGTCACACACATATATATATCATAAATTCCCCATGTGAACCAACACAAGGAAATGAAATGCCCACACACCTGTGTCAGATGTCGGCGGCTGCATGTCAGACACCTGGACTTGCGCGAAAAGCTATCACGAGAGTCCGGTGTTGACAAGGATGCTACCACAGGCAGGTTAAGAAACGCCACACACACATGAAAAACAGTGCAGTTCTGACAAACATGCCTAGCAGGAATGATACTAATTATATGTAGTCATACCATAAACTTAATTGCATATTCCACCATTGGACAACAAAATCACAAAGGGGCATAAACCATGTTTAGTCATGAAGGAAAAAGACTATTTAAAACATGAATCATACCTGCTTTTAAACAACGAAAACAATTATACAGAATATTCCTCTTGATCCATCATAATTATACAAATAGATATTTTTTAAAAAGTAACTAACTAACTTTGCTCCCATATTGATTATGAAACTAAGTGTACAATAGCATGTACAAGACAACATTCTGTATCAATTTTCTACAATGCTAGCAGATTTTACTTAATACATAGCTAGCAATAATTACACACAAAAAAAATCAAATTATAATAAAGTATCACAAAAGCATAAAGATTTATATTAATAATCATAACCTGGTATGGAACCCACATGTCCAAGGTCTTGAAGTAAAGGTTAGCTAAGATAATATTAGCCGCAAGTGGGTTAAAGATCGTCAGATCATATAAGATCATCACTGTTTACACTGATATAAATAAACAGTGTCTGATCAAATAAGCAATACTTAACAAAATTAAAAATAAGCAATACCTAATATAGTAAGATAAATTTACTCAACCAATATACAATGCAAGGACCCCCAGCAGTGGCGTAGCGTGGGGGGGGGCCTCGGGGGCGGTCGCCCCGGGAGCAATTTTCTTAGGGGGGGCAAAATTTCAAAAGAAATTAACCACTAATATTTTCCAGCAGGGATTAGCAAGGTGTCTGCTCATGGACACACTGGTGTCCATGAGAGTCCCTTGCACGTGCAGCCGCCAGGTTTGCGGTGCTGGCGGTGACTTGGCACAGAAAATTCTGGTCCTGTCCTGACTCCATCCTTAACATTGACATGAGTCATGTGAAGCAGTGCAGCATTAGTCGACGGAACACCCTATACCACGCTTGTCAGCCCCCCTTGAAGCCCTGTGCCAGCCCCTTGACGTTAGCAGCCATGCAGCCGCTGAACCGGAAGGAGGGAGGGCGGCACCTGCCCTGCAGCACATTTAAAATCCGGTCCCCACTAAGAACCCTGGATAACCCCCCCAGGCCAACAGCAACTCCAAGCAGGTAGGCAACACTGTGTGACACCAGAGCAGGGTAACCAACAGATAGTGAGGGGGTACAGGGAGAGGGTGTCTGTGGGTACTGGAAGAAAAGTGGGGGAACTTGGAGAGAGAAAGAATGACTCGGGGTACTTGAGGGAGAGTGACTGGAGGTACTTGGGGGGTACTGGGGAAAATGGGGGTACTGGGAGAGAGTGACGGGGGGCACTGGGGAAAGTGGGGGTACTGGGAGAAAGTGGGGGTACTTGAGGAGAGAGTGACTGGGGGTACTGGGAGAGAGGGGGTATTGGAGAGTGTGACTGAGGGTACTGAGAGAAAGTGAGGTACTTGAGAGAGTGACTGGGGGTAGTGGGAGAGGGTGACTGGGGGAGAGTGGGGGTACTTGAGGGAGAGAGTGACTGGGGTACTGGGGGAGAGTGACTGGGGTACTGGGAGAAAGTGGGGGTATTAGAGAATGACTGGGGGTACTGGGAGAAAGTGGGGTATTGGAGAGAGAGTGACTGGGGTACTGGGAGAGAGTGACTGGGGTACTGGGAGAGGGTGACTGGGCTTAGTGTGAGAGTGGAACTATGCTAGCGTATACTGGGACAGGGTGACTGGTAGCAGTGGCGTAGCATGGGGGCATGTGTGTTTCATTTTTTATTTTATCAATATTTTGTTATTATACAACTAGTTGTAAAGCCTGCCCAGAGGGCAGTCTATTGTGGATATACTGCCCCTGCTCATGTATACTGCCCCAGCTCGTGGATACTGCCCCAGCTCGTGGATATTGCCCCAGCACGTGGATACTGCCCCAGCACGTGGATATTGCCCCAGCACGTGGATATTGCCCCAGCACGTGGATATTGCCCCAGCTCGTGGATATTGCCCCAGCACGTGGATACTGCCCAGCACGTGGATATTGCCCCAGCACGTGGATATTGCCCCAGCTCGTGGATATTGCCCCAGCAACGTGGATACTGCCCCAGAACGTGGATACTGCCCCAGCACGTGGATACTGCCCCAGCACGTGGATATTGCCCCAGCACGTGGATATTGCCCCAGCACGTGGATTTGCCGCAGCACGTGGATACTGCCCCAGCTCGTGGATACTGCCTAGCACGTGGATATTGCCCCAGCACGTGGATATTGCCCCAGCTCGTGGATACTGCCCCAGCTCGTGGATACTGCCCTAGCACGTGGATATTGCCCCAGCACGTGGATGGATACTGCCCCAGCACGTGGATATTGCCCCAGCTCGTGGATACTGCCCCAGCTCCTGGATATTGCCCCAGCACGTGGATACTGCCCCAGCACGTGGATATTGACCCAGCACGTGGATATTGCCCCACACGTGGATGGATACTGCCCCAGCACGTGGATATTGCCCCAGCTCGTGGATACTGCCCCAGCTCCTGGATATTGCCCCAGCACGTGATACTGCCCAGCACGTGGATATTGACCCAGCACGTGGATATTGCCCCAGCACGTGGATATTGCCCCAGCACGTGGATACTGCCCCAGCACGTGGATACTGCCCCAGCACGTGGATACTGCCCCAGCACGTGGATACTGCCCCAGCACGTGGATATTGCCCCAGCTCGTGGATACTGCCCCAGCACGTGGATACTGCCCAGCACATGGATATTGCCCCAGCACGTGGATTGATACTGCCCCAGCACGTGGATACTGCCCCAGCACGTGGATACTGCCCAGCACGTGGGTGGATACTGCCCCAGCACGTGGATACTGCCCCAGCACGTGGATACTGCCCCAGCACGTGGATATTGCCCCAGCTCGTGGATACTGCCCCAGCACGTGGATACTGCCCAGCACGTGGATATTGCCCCAGCACGTGGATATTGACCCAGCACGTGGATATTGCCCCAGCACATGGATATTGCCCCAGCACGTGGATACTGCCCCAGCACGTGGATACTGCCCCAGCTCGTGGATACTGCCCCAGCACGTGGATACTGCCCAGCACGTGGATATTGCCCCAGCATGTGGATATTGACCCAGCACGTGGATATTGCCCCAGCACGTGGATATTGCCCCAGCACGTGGATACTGCCCAGCACGTGGATATTGCCCCAGCTCGTGGATACTGCCCCAGCACGTGGATACTGCCCCAGCACGTGGATACTGCCCCAGCACGTGGATATTGCCCCAGCTCGTGGATACTGCCCCAGCACGTGGAGTACTGCCCAGCACGTGGATACTGCCCCAGCACGTGGATACTGCCCCAGCTCGTGGATACTGCCCCAGCACGTGGATACTGCCCAGCACGTGGATATTGCCCCAGCACGTGGATATTGACCCAGCACGTGGATATGCCCAGCTCGTGGATACTGCCCCAGCACGTGGATACTGCCCAGCACGTGGATATTGCCCCAGCATGTGGATATTGACCCAGAACGTGGATATTGCCCCAGCAGCACGTGGATACTGCCCCAGCACGTGGATATTGCCCCAGCTCGTGGATACTGCCCCAGCACGTGGATACTGCCCCAGCACGTGGATACTGCCCCAGCTCGTGGATACTGGCCCAAGCTCGTGGATACTGCCCAAGCACGTGGATACTGCCCCAGCACGTGGATACTGCCCCAGCACGTGGATACTGCCCAGCTCGTGGATATTGCCCCAGCACGTGGATATTGACCCAGCACGTGGATACTGCCCAGCTCGTGGATACTGCCCAGCTCGTGGATATTGCCCCAGCACGTGGATATTGACCCAGCACGTGGATACTGCCCCAGCACGTGGATATACTGCCCCAGCACGTGGATATCGCCCCAGCACGTGGATACTGCCCAGCACGTGGATATCGCCCCAGCACGTGGATATGGCCCCCGCTCGTGGATATGGCCCCCCCGCTCGTGGATATGGCCCCCCCGCTCGTGGATATACTCACCTACATCGGCCCTCCAGCGATGGCGGTCCCGCGTCCCGCTTCAAGCGTCCTCTCTCGCTCCGTTGGTCGCCGGGATGACGTCACGAAAGCCTTTGACCCCCGGGGTCAAAGGCTTTCGTGACGTCATTCCGGCGAACAACGGAGCGAGAGAGGACGCTGGAAGCGGGACCGCCATCGCTGGAGGAGCTAAGGGCCGATGTAGGTGAGTATGTGTCCCCCTACATTGGCCCAGAGCCTCAGCGGTGGCTGTCGCAGGCTGCTCGGCCGGCCTCCAGGCTTAGGCGAGCCCCGGCTCGGCTGGGCCTGTAGGCCCAAGCCAAGCCGGGGGCTCGCCTGAGCCTGGAGGCCGGCCGAGCAGCCTGCGACAGCCGGAGGACAGTCACCGCTGGAGCTCAGGGCTAATGTAGGTGAGTATGTGCTCTCCACACCACCCTGCTTACTCGGCCGGTATCCAAGCTTAGGCGAGCCCCCGGCTTGGGCTAGAGGCCAGCAGAGCCGGGGACTCGCCTGAGCATGGAGGCCGGTCGAGTTGCATGCTCGGCCGTCCTCCAGGCTCAGGTGAGTCCCTGGCTCGGCTGGGCCTCTAGGCCCAAGCCAAGCCGGGGGCTCGCCTGAGCCTGGATGCCGACCAAGCTTAGGCGAGCCCCCGGCTTGGCGTGGGCCTAGAGGCCCAGCCGAGCCGGGGACTCGCCTGAGCCTGGAGGACGCCCGAGCATGCAACTCGACGGCCTCCATGCTCAGGCGAGTCCCCGGCTCGGCAGGGCCTCTAGGCCCAAGCCAAGCCGGGGGCTCGCCTAAGCTTGGATACCGGCCGAGCAAGCAGGTGTGTGTGTGTGTGTGTAGAGCACATACTCACCTACATCGGCCTCGAGTCCTCCACCGGTTCCACACATACTCACCGACATCGGCCCTTAGCTCCTCCAGCGATGGCGGTCCCGCTTGCAGCATCCTCTCTCCGTTGCTCGCCAGGATGACGTCACGAAAGCCTTTGACCCCCGGGGTCAAAGGCTTTCGTGACGTCATTCCGGCGAGCAACGGAGAGAGAGAGGATGCTGCAAGCGGGACCGCCATCGCTGGAGGAGCTAAAGGCCGATGTCGGTGAGTATGTGTTAGGCAACATCGGCCCTGAGCTCCAGCGGTGACCTCCTCCGGCCGAGCAGGCTGCTCGGCCGGCCTCTACGCTTAGGCGAGTCCCCGGCTCGGCTGGCCTGTAGGCCCAAGCCAAGCCGGGGGCTCGCCTAAGCCTAGAGGCCCGCCGAGCAGCCAGCGGCAGCTGGAGGAGGTCTCCGCTGGAGCTCAGGGACGATTTTGGGTGTATTTTTTGGGAACTTCGGCCCCGATCCTCCAGCGGTGACCTTCTCCGGCTGCCGCTGGCTGCTCGGCGGGCCTCTAGGCTTAGGCGAGTCCCCGGCTCAGCTGGGCCTGTAGGCCCAAACCGAGCGGGGGCTCGCCTAAGCCTAGAGGGCCGCCGAGCAGCCAGCGGCAGCCGGAGGAGGTCTCCGCTGGAGCTCAGGGCCGATTTTGGGGTGTGTTTGTTTGGGAACTTCGGCCCCGATCCTCCAGCGGTGACCACCTCCGGCTGCCGCTGGTGCTCGGCGGGCCTCTAGGCTTAGGCGAGTCCCCGGCTCGGCTGGGCCTGTAGGCCCAAACCGAGCCGGGGGCTCGCCTAAGCCTAGAGGCCCGCCGAGCAGCCAGCGGCAGCCGGAGGACGGTCACCGCTGGAGCTCAGGGCCGAGTTAGGGAGTATGTTTTGGAACTTCGGCCCCGATCCTCCAGCGGTGACCTCCTCCGGCTGCCGCTGGGTGCTCGGCGGGCCTCTAGGCTTAGGCGAGTCCCCGGCTCGGCTGGGCCTGTAGGCCAAACCGAGCCGGGGGCTCGCCTAAGCCTAGAGCCCGCCGGCAGCCGAGGACGGTCACCGCTGGAGGATCGGGGCATCTGGCCGTTAGAACACACAGGTAGCTGCGCGCGGCTCGTGCCGTTTTTTTTTTTTTTTTTTTCACGCGGCCGGCACGCGCAGCTACCTGTGTGTTCTAACGGCCGCTTTCAAATGTCCGTCGCGCATGCGCAGTAGGGTTTTGGCGACGGACAGTTTTTAGCTTATCCTTTTATAGTATAGATACATGTGCTTGTGGGGCAACGGGGGTCAATACTCTACTGGTAGAAAGGAATCAGAGTGTGTTACCGTGTCCACAGGTTGGGGGGGGCGCACAATTCTTGCCTTGCCCCGGGCGCCGACATCCCACGCTACGCCGCTGACCCCCAGAATGTAATACATTCATATAGAGAAAAAGATTATTTTTTGTGATTCGTTTCAATGTGGTTCGTTTCAATGAGATCCAAAATCCAATCCTCTCACCAGGCATCCTTCAATATTTCTCGGTTCAAAAAATATTCCTAATAGGAAAAAAGGGGAAAGAATAAAAACATAAATGAATAAAAGAAAAACAAGCCGAAATTGATACCATCCATCTATAACAATGGACTCAGATCTCTATCCTCATTTAATCCAAGGGGAGCCATGGTTTGTAACTCATATATCCAGTGGAGTTCAAGTTGCTTCAATAACATCAATCTATTCCCTCCTCTCTTTGGAGTAAGAACCCTCTCAATTACAGTATATCTCAACTGAGTGGCTGTATGTCCAATTTCAAGAAAATGCCTAGCTACAGGCAATTGTATCCTTTTGGTACGAATATTGCTTTTGTGCTCACGGATTCTAACCGTAAAGGCCCTATGGGTCTGACCCACATACCCCAAACCACAGGGGCACTTTAATAAATAGACCACATAATCTGATTGACAATCTGTTCGGGACTTAATCCAATATTCCTTGCCCGAACGGGGATGTAAAAAATTTTTGCCCGTCAAGACACCATTACAATGGGTACAACATCCACATCGGTACATACCGGGTTTAGGTGTCCAGATCTGATTCTCTTGTTTCTTAGTAATTCCAGTGGCCTTAACCCCCCTATCTCCACCAGGGGATTGGCCTGGGCAATATATATACGCATGATGTGAGCTGGCCTGGGCAATATATATACGCATTAATTATTTATTTATTTATAAAGGATTTTACCAGAAGGATACATTGAGATTTCTTTCGTTTTCAAGTATGTCCTGGGTTCAAGAACATTGAAGTTCCCTGTCAGGGTTATTCAGAGAAAGGTGAAAATCAGGAGAATGACTGGAGAAGAGAAAATTCTAGGTCAAAATAGCCAAACCAGAAAAATTCTCCCATTTATCTCACTTTCCAAATCGGCTATTTGGTCTAGATTGTTCTGTTCTCCTGCCAGTTCTCCTGGCTTTCACCTCTCTTTAAGGTGGTTCAGAGAAAGGTGAAAACCAGGAGAATGGCAGAAAAGAGAACTCTGGTCCAAATAGCCGATTTGGAAAGTGAGATAAATGGGAGAATATTTTTTGTTTGACTATTTTGACTTCGAATTTTCACTTCTCCAGTCATTCTCCTGAGTTTAACCTCTCTCTGAATAACCCTGATAGTCATAAAAACAATCGGCCACAATACTCAGCCACTAATTGGGTTAGTCGAGACTCATGGGAAATATAGTTCAAAAACAACTGCATGGCCAATGTTGCTGCACCTCTGAATTATAAACATACGGGGTTATCCGAAGAGATCCGAATGGCTGGAGAGAGAGGTAACCGAACGCTGAAAATCAGTGTTCGGTTACCTTTCCTGGCCATTCGTCTATCCAGAGAGCAGGCAATTCACCAAATCCTGGCGAATTGCCTGCACATACGGTGCCTGTTCGGTGCCTGTTCGAGGGCAGTGAAATCCCCATGAAAAAGCACTGCTTCGGCTATTTAGAGAACACAAACCAGCAGTGAAAGGTTCCCAAAATGCCCTGCTGTTCGGTGGTTTAATTCAGCAAGTTATTCAGGCGAATCCCATAGGCTTCAATGTTAAAAATATTCTCGTTTTAATTCAATATCTAATAAACTGTTCATTATAAAATTCTGCAGTAAAAAGTCTCTTTATCTATAGATTTTTTAAGGATATTTTAAGCATTTTCCTGTTTTTTTTTTACTTATTTTTTCAGTAACAGACCTTTTTATTATCATTCATTGGATCATATGTAAATTTCAGACATTTTCGCTCAGTAGTTTCTTTGCAAACAGCGTTTCACTTTTCAAACATTCAAGCAAACTGTTTTGCAAATTTATTCACTCCATTCGTCTATGGTGTCAGCTTTTTCTGGCGGCTTTGCTGCGTGTGATCGTCTCCTGCTCGGCTTTTTCCAGCGGGTTAATCTACATGTTTTTGCGGGTGTTTGGCGTGCATTCGCCGGGTTTTGCGGTTAGTTTTCGGCGGGTTTGCGGCGACCTTTCCCTGTAATTCGGGGACCCTGTGGTGCTTGCTGAATACACCGCAGGGTCGCCGAACTCGGAATCGTCAAAACAAACCGAATTGAAGAGAACGCAAAGTCACCGAACGTGCGGTGACTTTTCGATTCTCTTTGAATTACCCTGATTGTAATGATACATTTAGGTTGAATGTGTGAGAGTGTGTGCGTGTGTATGTATGCATAAGGGTGCGTGTGTGTGTATATATATATATATATATATAATATATATATATAAAACATAATTTTTTTTCATGTGTTTGAGCTTTTGGGTGCACACCCTAATGCAATAGGCTGCGCACGCCTATGATGATGGCACATCTGTGACTGTCTGTGAGCATGATGTGAGCTTGCCTGGGCAATATATATAAACGCTGATGTGAGCTGGCCTGGGCCTGGGCAATATATATATACGCATGATGTGAGCTGGCCTGGGCAATATATATATACGCTGATGTGAGCTGGCCTGGGCCTGGGCAATATATATACGCATGATGTGAGCTGGCCTGGGCTTGGGCAATATATATACGCATGATGTGAGCTGGCCTGGGCAATATATATATACGCATGATGTGAGCTGGCCTGGGCAATATATATATATATGCATGATGAAAATTTGCAAAGGATAAGGCACGCAAAGTGAAATTTTGATGTGTCTGAAATTGAAACTTACGTGACAACTCTTATTTTTTTTCTCGTTAATTCATATTTGTTCAATACAGTTAATTTTAATTTGTTTAATAGAGTTAATTTAAAATGGTTTAATACAGTTTATTTATATTTATTTTACCTTTACTATTGGTGCTTATCAAACTTTATTCTTAAATAAAAAGAAATTTAGCAGTTTCATGTTGTGTCGGTTTTTTTTGTTTTTTTTGGGGGGGTGCAAGTAGCTGGTCTTGCCTAGGGCGCAAAATAGTCTAGCACCGGCCCTGACCGCATGGTCCACCCCTGCACTCTTCCACAATACCACAGAGGGGTTACTGTATGATGGCACTTGCTGGCCTGGCACCAAAGGCACAACATTTGGCTGCACTGCCACTGACGCCTGTATCAGATTCATATCCTCAGAGGGGTTACTGTGTGACGGCACTGTTGCCGACGCTAAAGGCCCAATTTTAAAGCACCTTTTGTTACTTTCATCCAAAGCCTGCATAAGTTTCACAATAATTTAGCCAAAAAAATCACTAAACTTTTTCTGCGTGTCCGAAAATGTCTCCTCTTTTCATACAGACTGCCGCCCCAAGCAGTTGTTTATGGATAGATTAAAGGAAAACCATTTACCGTCATTTGAAATGTCATTTTTTGGTTTTTACATATTTGTATACATCCTAGAAATCCGCCACTTCACGGGCAGGTTATGGGGACCTCCTAGGCACGATATTTGAAGGAATTTTTTGTTTTTATTTTTAACCCTTAGTTCATGGAAAACTCACTTTCCCTTTAAAAAGTTTTTTTTTAAACTTTTTATCCTTGTTTCCTGTCCCCCAGGGCACTACCCGGACCCCCATACACCTTTTATGGCAAATATCTAGCATATATGCCCTCTTGGAGGGCACTCTAAAAATCGAATTTTCAGTCCCATTGACTTGTATTGAGTTCGAGTTCGAGTTCGAATAAGAACATTTGGAAAGTTCGAGTTTGAATGCGAACCGAACTCGGGGGTGTTCGGCTCATCCCTACTCAGGATGCTCGCAGCAGCCCTAAGCGCTGCTGTGAGCATCTCCTCCATGCACTCCATAGGACTCCATTGAGGCTTCCACTGCCAGTCACATAACATGCAGGATATCGCCTCGTAAGATCTGGTAGGTCGGAGTAGTGATTCGCAGAGGGCGATTGAGGGACTTTTACCTGCTCCTGGTGGCAAGAGAAGGCGAATGGAGCCACCATTCTCGCCGCGGGATGGGAGGTGAGTATGTGATTTTTTTGGGGGAGGGGTTTCAGCTGGTGCTGACTGATTCCGCAGAAGCTGAATCCGTTAGCACCAGCTCTAAGCTGTGGTTAACTTTTGAGTTAACCGCAGCGAGATGTAATTAGCTTTAGGACTTTTTAATCCTAACGCTAATTAACACTTTGAGCTCCCCATGTTAAGTATAGGTAGCGCAAAATACAGTTATTTTAACCCGTTAGTGTCCGGATTGTAATATGGTGCGCCCGCGCTAGGGCCACCAGAGCTAACGTTAACGCTCACACAGCTGAGCGCTAACATTAGTGTTAGGAATGTAATAGGGCCCTTAGTATCTTAATAATTGCAGAAGAGGCCCTTTAATTTAATTAGGCAGAAAAGTAAAGCATTTAAACATAGATAAACATACAGATATATAGCTATACAGACAGATAAAATGGATAGATATTTAGATACAGGTAGAGAGAGATAGATGTTTAAGATAGATCAGGCTCCTCGTTCAGTGGATCGCAGCATTTTTAAATGTTTGAAATATTGAAATATTGCCACACAGACTTAGTCAATGAATTTATTTAATACTTATTACTCATACACATTACTGTTTTATAGTCCGCAATATCTTTCTTTTTCCCCTCTACATATATTTAAAACATCGTACCAAGGTTATTGCTGAATTATAAATAGCTCTGTTCTGGCAGGCATTGATCATTAATTTCTCATGCCATATACACAACGTATATAATTATACGCCTTCAGTAAGTTCTGACACTAAAGGTTAAAATTACAGTTTTTAAAAATAGAAGAGCTATAAACCGTTAACGCTGATATTTGTACTATAGGAGATGGATGCTCTAAAACGGGTTCTCAGTTGTCACTTTAGAGAGTTAAACAATTCATTTTCCTTCCTGTAAAATATATATACGGTCTGATTGATTCGTGCTGAATGTGCTTTAATGCAACGGTGCTACACAATGCGTGATTTCCTGACATGATAATCATATGAAATAATGTGTTCCGGTGCAGTGCGGATGCACTATATTGCTCCATTCTTGCTGATTCAGGGTGATTCCTTACATCTAACCTTGAACGTATATCTGTCATTCTGCTTGCTTTTTGCAAGTTCGATTTATAAGCTTCCATTCTCTCGGAAGTCCTTCACACTTTCTTTGTCTTACCTCGAGATCCTACTCTTGCAAGCGGAGATGAATAGATTGGATGGATGAATGGAATGGGTGAGTCGAGCTACTCTGAAGGCAAGTTTTACATGTCTGGGGAGAAGGTGTGCCGCTCAGTGGCAGTGTAGTTTTGAAAGGGTTACTTTATCGGCAATCAAGGGTTAATGTTACTTGTTACACAGGTGTTCCAGTTTTCCAGGGACTGTCCTGGGTTTGTTCTTGCTGTCCAATGGGTTAATTGTCTCTGGACTCTGTCCCAAGATTGGAGTCTTGCCGTGGATTAAAAAATTAGGAGTCCCAGAAAAATTAACCCCTTGGACAACAAACACAAAGCAGGAACCTAACAGGAATACTCTGCCCGTTGACAACTATGTTCTTATGTTTTAATAAAGGGTCCTATTGTATCCGAGTTGTTAACCCCTTAACCCTTTAATGCCAGCCAGGTGGTGCATGTTGGGAAGGGGTTAAAGCCAACAGGGCATACTAGTACGCCCCACCGCCAGGTGCTGCGGCAGGCCTCTCCTACGGCAGAGTTCAGGCGGCCCCACTGCAACCAACTTGCCTTCAAGGCCAACCCGCCGCAGGGACGTCATAGTACGCTCTGTGGCGGGAAAGGGTTAATGGATTGAGCTGTTAAGCATAATTGACCCAGTTGTTACCGTTGACATTTCCCTTCGTGTTCCAGCTGAGCTGCAAACTTCTGTTGTGGCTCACCTGTTACGTTTTCCTATAGTACATTTGTGTTTTTATACTTTGCATAGGAAGTGTTGATGTTGGGGCAGCCAGAGAATAATGCTCTATTCCTAGGTCACCCTTGTAATATCTTCATATGACTGATGCAGAGACAGGTGGTGGATGAATTACTTATTCTCTTTATTCGCTGGTACAGACACAGCGCTCCCACTCAGGAAACTGACAACAACAACCCCTGACCCGGAAACATATTTACATTAACAGAAAACAGCTAACACAAACATCTATGCCCTCTAGTGGTAAATAAGTATAACGCTGATCTATTACATCCCCTTCCTTCTGATAACACTAGTTTCAAAAATGCAGTTCACGAGCTTGGATTTGCATGCCCATTTAATGTGTCCCCGTTTCCCACATTTGTGGCACAGTTCCATAATAAACTTGCATACGTTGGGCGCATCATTCCCTTTGCACCTGTAGCACTCATAGTCCATGTTCTGCCCCCTCTTATCCTCCGAGCACACCTTATGCATCGCCGCCTGCAATGTTCGTGACCTTGGAGTCTGTGATTCTTCATCCCCAGATAGGCCTTGAAGATCTCTTATATGTCTGTTAGCTGATTCCATCGCCTCACAAATATTAAGGGCCTTTTCAAAGGTCAAATCCATTTCCGACAACAGCCTTCTCTGCATTCTGTCATCATTTACGCCACACGCCAGTCTGTCACAAAGCATTTGTTGAAGCGTAGGCCCATACTCACAGTGTTGTGCTAACTTTTTCAACTCCGCCACAAACTCAGCCACTGTCTCGTCCGTTTTCCGTGTGCGTGAATTAAACTTGTATCTCTGCACAATCTCACTTGGTTTTGGATTATAATGGGCCTTGAGCACAATGACAAGATCCTGATACGTTTTCTCAGCTGGCATCGCAGGACACAGCACACTTCTCAGCAAACTATATGTGGACGCACGGACTCCACTTAATAACACAGCTTTCTTCTTGCTGGGCTGGCATCAGTAATCTCATTAGCTTGAAAAAAATATTCCAACATTTCTTTGTATTCCTCCCATGATTGCAACTCACAATCAAAGGAGTTCACCTGACCCACCAGTGCCATCCTGTCTCAGCAAACAACTTCTTTTCCTGCAGTTTTTTTTGTAGCTTGTCTTCAGCTGCTATGCAGGCTCTGAACCTTCACATAACAGTCTCTCAATGCACACCGGTTTATCCTCGTCGCCAATGTAATATTTTCATATGACTGATGCAGAGACAGGTGGTGGATGAATTACTTATTCTCTTTATTCGCTGGTACAGACATAGCTCTCCCACTCAAGAAACTGACAACAACAACCCCTGACCCGGAAACATATTTACATTAACAGAAAACAGCTAACACAAACAACTATGCCCTCTAGTGGTAAATAAGTATAACACTGATCTACTACAACCCTTTATTCCCATCAGCAACTAGTATTGTAAAAAAAATACAAGTGGCAAAAAGCTGGTGTTATGGGATTTCACCTCTGCAGATTCAAATATAAAACAGAAATAAAAGAAGCCCAAGAAAATGTAAAAAAAAGCCGGAAAATGTAAAACTGACTTTTGATCCCGTGGTTAAGACAGGGATGTGATCCGCTGCCTCCGCTCTTCTTAGTTGGAACAAATAGTTCTCCTGCATCCTTCTGTTGGAAAAGTGGGACCCAGGGAGATGAGATGATCTCATTTAGAGCTTGTTGCAAGATTCCATTGAGCCCTATGGACTTCAGGAGGGTCAGGATACCAGCGGCAGAGTGTGACGCTACTTCCGGTATGCTCCTAAATATTAATTACCGGCTGGGTGGAGTAGAGGTAACATCACTGTTCTATAACCGTGGAGACACAGGTTCAAATCCCAACCAAAGCATCTCTGCAGTAAGTGTCTTTGTGCAAGACACCTAACGGTACATACTCGCTACCCAGGACATACTGTACTTGAAAACGAGAGAAATCTCAATGTAGCTTTCCTGGTAAAATACTTTCTCCAAAAAAAAATAGTTAGGGACCTGCTCATGTATAGTGTCCTACTTTAAAGTTTTGTATTATCAGGTGCCTGTACCAGTTTGTTCAGAATAGCAGCCAAAAGGACTGACATGAAATAATATTCCCTCCATTAAAAATCGAACGTTGCTATCAATACGACAAGCTCAAGCAGAGCTAAAAGTAACTTTATGTATCGTAAACCCAAGATTAAATCTGAACACATCCCTGCAACAGTACTTCGAAAATAACCAGCCAATCACTCATTTCCCCTCGCACAATATCCAAGAGTAATCACAATGTGTTCTATTTAGAATTGGTTTCTTAGATCAATGCCTTTGAGAATTCCTATATAAAAAAATAGAGAATGCTAAGAGACTACTGGTTGCTACGCAGCAAACATATGTTATATATAAATGCAGGTTACAATTACATCTATAAAGTAACGCATGCTTTTTTGTCTTCCCTGCATTATTTCCAATGCTGAGAAACTGACTGCATAAACGGACTGTATTTTGTTATCCCATTCACTAGCAGGATTGAGTATTTTCGATCATCAAAGCCCCTGCAGTTGCCCCAATATCAAGCAAACTCGATTTGGTCTTAATCTGGAGCAATGCAAAGTAATTTTGTTTAGAATTGCTGAAAATCCCTGTAAAATACAGATACAAGGTGTTACTGTAATTTTCATACACAGGCATTATGTCACATACAGATATTATTTTTATTCTATTGGTGTTTTTTGGAAGCTGCATTGCTAATAATCTCATTATGATCACTACAAACCCCCATAAGCAGAAGGACTCCCCCTTTTATTATCTATCTGCATTACATTCACTATTTTACCACAAAGGCCATTTCTGCCTGTATGCTGATAAGGCGGACCTCTGTTTCAATTCATGCAGGATAAGGGACAACATCTAGCATATATAAATAACCATTCATCCCAGTAATATTTCTGTAAAGCATAAAACAAATACTAGAAAAGTAAAGGAATCAACAATTTATATTATAGTAGTCTTTTAATTGTCTTAGAATAGCAATCTCTGTGCAAATTTGCTATGTTACCTGATATTTAATGGTTAACTATGGAATCCTATTTTTCAAATAAATGTCATGACAATATTTTTTCAACAAAAAATACTTGGTAGTGAAGGGGTTAAAGAGGCCCATAACACATTTGGTAGAGGATAGGGTATATTTACGGTGCAAATGAACATTACAAGAACATCACTTTAAAAGCATTTGAATGTTTGATAAACTGGAGATGAGGGGGCTTTGACTTCATTATGATTTTAACCCCTTCACTATCAAGTGATTTTGTTAACCCCTTCACTGCTGAACCATTTCACCCCTGTGTGCTGAGCTCATTTTTACCGGTTTCGCTCATCATGTTTAAACGCGATTTGAAGTCACATTTTATTATATACGACCCAGACAAATTATATATCGTTCTTTCCGGCAGACTCTGCAGATTCATAATATATCATTATTATATGTATATGTAATGTCCTGCCTGCACATAATAACAAAAAAATGCAATAAAATTTGAATTGTCAAAAATCTACAGCGTGTAAAGTGGTTTTTTTCACATTTTATCATCCGACCGTTTGTGGTTATATTTTCTGTGGGGTGTGTTTGTTAAAAAAATTAGAATTGGGACCACGTTACATTTTTTTCTAGGGGAAATTACGTAATTTTTAGCAAACCCCCCCATAGAAAAAATCATTAGTGCAGCATCATTGCTCATATTATAATTGAAATGGGAACACTATTGCTGCTTTAGTAAAACAAAAAACAAACAAAAAAATATATATATTTTTTATTTTTACACTTTTTACTTTTCATTTTACATGGTCATGTTTGGTATCATTGGAAAGGCCATGCTCTTACCAAACATTAATCCCTAGCTGCCATGGATTGGGAGATAAAGGGTTAATTGTAATAGGTGGGAGCTAGGGGTTATCTCCTGAACTGACGTCATCACGCTATG
>RXON01002375.1:0-39594 GCA_009667805.1 Leptobrachium leishanense
CAAATCACACAGATATAACCCGACCCCTCCCTGACACAAATCACACAGATATAACCCGACCCCTCCCCACACAAATCACACAGATATAACCCGACCCCTCCCTAACACAAATCATACAGATATAACCCGACCCCTCCCTGACACAAATCACAGATATAACCCGACCCCTCCCTGACACAAATCACACCGATATAACCCGACCCCTCCCTGACACACATCACACAGATATAACCCGACCCCTCCCTGACACAAATCACACAGATATAACCCGACCCCTCCCTGACACAAATCACACAGATATAACCCGACCCCTCCCTGACACAAATCACACAGATATAACCCGACCCCCCCTGACACAAATCACACAGATATAACCCGACCTCTCCCCGACACAAATCACACAGATATAACCCGACCCCTCCCCAAACAGAATTCATACAGATATAACCCGACCCCTCCCCGACACATCACACAGATATAACCCGACCCCTCCCCGACACAAATCACACAGTTATAACCCGACCCCTCCCCAAACAGAATTCATACAGATATAACCCGACCCCTCCCCGACACATCACACAGATATAACCCGACCCCTCCCTGACACAAATCACACAGATATAACCCGACCCCTCCCTGACACATCACACAGATATAACCGACCCCTCCCTGACACAAATCACACAGATATAACCCGACCCCTCCCTGACACAAATCACACAGATATAACCGACCCCTCCCAGACACAAATCACACAGGTATAACCCGACCCCTCCCCGACACAAATCACACAGATATAACCCGACCCCTCCCCGACACAAATCACACAGATATAACCGACCCCTCCCTGACACAAATCACACAGATATAACCCGACCCCTCCCCCACACAAATCACACAGATATAACCGACCCCTCCCTGACACAAATCACAGATATAACCCGACCCCTCCCTGACACAAATCACACAGATATAACCCGACTCCTCCCCCACACAAATCACACAGATATACCCGACCCCTCCCCGACACAAATCACACAGATATAACCAGACCCCTCCCCGACACAAATCACACAGATATAACCCGACCCCTCCCCCACACAAATCACACAGATATAACCCGACCCCTCCCTGACACATATCACACAGATATAACCCGACCCCTCCCCGACACAAATCACACAGATATAACCCGACCCCTCCCCGACACAAATCACACAGATATAACCCGACCCCTCCCCGACACAAATCACACAGATATAACCCGACCCCTCCCCCACACAAATCACACAGGTATAACCCGACCCCTCCCCGACACAAATCACACAGATATAACCCGACCCCTCCCCGACACAAATCACACAGATATAACCCGACCCCTCCCCGACACAAATCACACAGATATAACCCGACCCCTCCCTGACACAAATCACACAGATATAACCCGACCCCTCCCCACACAAATCACACAGATATAACCGACCCCTCCCTGACACAAATCACAGATATAACCCGACCCCTCCCTGACACAAATCACACAGATATAACCCGACCCCACCCTGACACAAATCACACAGATATAACCCGACCCCTCCCCGACACAAATCACACAGATATAACCCGACCCCTCCCCGACACAAATCACACAGATATAACCCGACCCCTCCCTGACACAAATCACACCAGATACAAATAACCCGACCCCTCCCTGACACATCACACAGATATAACCCGACCCCTCCCTGACACAAATCACACAGATATAACCGACCCCTCCCAGACACAAATCACACAGGTATAACCTGACCCCTTCCCGACACAAATCACACAGATATAACACGACCCCTCCCCGACACAAATCACACAGATATAACCCGACCCCTCCCGACACAAATCACACAGATATAACCCGACCCCTCCCCCACACAAATCACACAGATATAACCCGACCCCTCCCCGACACAAATCACACAGATATAACCCGACCCCTCCCGACACAAATCACACAGGATATAACCCGACCCCTCCCTGACACAAATCACACAGATATAACCCGACCCCTCCCTGACACAAATCACACAGATATAACCCGACCCCTCCCTGACACAAATCACACAGATATAACCCGACCCCTCCCTGACACAAATCACACAGATATAACCCGACCCCTCCCCGACACAAATCACACAGATATAAAGTTTAAAATGTGAATCTTATTCAGCCAATACTAAAGCAAAAGCTCAACAACTGGTCAAACCAACCTCACGCAGGATTCCAGCAGAGAAGCAGACACTGGGGGTCAGGCGACACTTTATTTAGAGCGGTCATGTTGTGGCTTTTCTTAATTGTAGGGATCAATATGGGGGGTGAGTTTGGCAGCCCTGGTCACCGGAGTTTGCCAGCCCTGGGGTCTCCAGAGTTTGCCAGCCCCGGTGTCTACGGAGTTGGTTTTACAAATTACAATGTTACTGTTAAAATGCGGGTGCAAGGGATGAAAAACTGCGCCCGCAGTTTCCCCCCTTGCGCCCGCGTTTTAACGCTGGATTACAATGCAGGCACAAAAAATGCTGCCTGCATTGTTTCCACCCGTCAAAATCCTGGATGCTCGTGGCAGCGCTGAACGCAGCCGCGAGCATCCACTTGATGGAGTCCAGAGGACTCCATTGAGTTTCCCCCTGCCAGTCACATGAGTAGCCGGATCTCGCCTGGCGAGATCCGGCCAGTCAGAGTAGTGATACGCAGGGAGAGACTGGGGGGACTTTTTCCCCCAGTCTTTCCCTGCTCCCACCAGACGAAGAAGGAGGTTGGAGCCGCGGGACAGGAGGTATGTGATTAATTTTTAAATTTTTGAGGCTGGTGTTAATGGATTCTGCAGAAGCTTAACTTTGTAATCCAGCGCTGATTAACACTTTGCGCTCCGCATGTTAAGTATAGGGAGCAGAAAGTACAGTAACCTTGCGCTGAAAAACACAAGATACCAAACGCTAACGGGTTACTTAACCCATTAGCGTGTGGATTGTAATATGCGGTAGACACCGTGGTTAACATTAGTGAGTGTTAAGGCTTGCGTGAAGATTGTAATGTAGCCCGGTAAGTTTGCAGCGTCTCTCCTTAAGTTGGTGAATACACTTACAGGCCTGAGTTTTAATGACATTACATGTAATCGGGAAGGTCTCGGTTGCAGGTCAGGAGGGTGCACATTGCCTTCAGGTTCTCCCATGATACCTGCCATGGTGCAGTGCTTCTCCTGGCTGTGAAGGGCTTACATTACAGGCAATGAAAGTGTTAATCTAATCCTAAAAAAGTCTATTTATTTTTATTAGTGCAGACAGATCAAAGTTGATAAAAGCGGAGCCTGCTGGCCTGAGCTGTGAATGGGCCAGCAGGATACTCAGCAAAGCCAATGCTGCGCTCCTTTCATGTGCCGCGGGCCGGCCTCCTGGCTACCATGTCTGTTCCATACGCTTCCAGCATCTCGCCACGCAACAAAACATCAAAAGACCTTATTTTTGATTTTCTATATTGCTTTTAACCCTAATGCGTTTAGAACAAAAATGAAAACCGTCTGGAAGCCGATCCCGTCTCCTCCAGGCCCTCATGGCGTGACCCCCCCCCCCCTCCCAAATCAGCGCGGAGCAGCCTGTAAATAGGGAATATTAATAAGCCGGCTCTGGGTTCCTGGCAGCCGTCCAGACACTTTTATTGAACACGGGCCGCTCGGGCCGCACCGGATTCCAGTCTCTGAGATACAGAAAATATCAGCAACGCGTTCTCATTCCTCACCAGATTCATGGGATCTGGTGGATACTGGCCGGCGGTGTCAGGGGCCGGGAACGCCACCTCATGGCTGATACAGAGTTATTGCCTATGCTTTAACCCTTTGTAGTGTGTGAGCCAGGGCTCGGCCATTCGCCAAATGGGGACTTACCATGGAAAGGGACTTAGCCCACACAGAGATACAGAGGTCGACCCCAGGCCATGCCACTGTTTAGTGAATCCACCCTGGGTATCAGAGTGATGGACGGGGGGGGGGGTGATTAATAATAAACTCCTCCGTTTAATAAAATCACAGTGCTCCACCACAGTGTGAAGCTCTGACGTCACCCTCTCCACTTTTTTCATTCCTGATAAGGCTAGGGTCAGATGAGCGCATTTTGTACGGACGTACTTTCTGACTGACGACAAGGTAGTGGCCACACAGTCCGTTTTTGACGGATTTTTTGACTGATGTAGCAGGGAAAATAAATTACAATGAAAAAACATTCTGTCCGTCAAAAATGCTGGACGTATAAATGCTGGACGTATAAATGCTGGAGGTATAAATGCTGGACGTATAAATGCTGGGCGTATAAATGCTGGATGTATAAATGCTGGGCGTATAAATGCTGGACGTATAAATGCTGGATGTATAAATGCTGGACGTATAAATGCTGGACGTATAAATGCTGGACGTGTAAATGCTGGACGCATAAATGCTGGACGTATAAATGCTGGAGGTATAAATGCTGGACGTATAAATGCTGGATGTATAAATGCTGGATGTATAAATGCTGGACGTATAAATGCTGGACGTATAAATGCTGGATGTATAAATGCTGGGTGTATAAATGCTGGACGCATAAATGCTGGACGTATAAATGCTGGAGGTATAAATGCTGGACGTATAAATGCTGGAGGTATAAATGCTGGACGTATAAATGCTGGATGTGTAAATGCTGGACGTATAAATGCTGGATGTATAAATGCTGGACGTATAAATGCTGGACGTATAAATGCTGGACGTGTAAATGCTGGGCGTATAGATGCTGGACGTATAAATGCTGGGCGTATAAATGCTGGATGTATAAATGCTGGACGTATAAATGCAGTCCGTCTGACCACGCTCCATCACTCACACACAAAGCTATGCGGACGTTGTGGACGTGGCGCACTCCGCACGTCCGTTTTAGCAGTATTACGTTCTTGCCTAACCTGCGTCCGTTTGCAGCGTCCGTCAGCCCCCGCACTTCTGTGCGGACGTACTTCGTGTGTGGGGCTCCATTTAACACAATTGTATGCTATCACGGACGTACTTATGTGCAGCAACACGGACGTTAACACTGCGCTCGTCTGACCCCAGCCTAAACACACACAACGTCCCCATTATAAATGACAAGTCAGACTATACAGGTTTATTCACAAAGAGCTGATCTGGCACCTATATGGCACCAAACAGTGAGTTTCCCCGTACTGTGGCATTTCGTGGCCATTCGGCTATTCAGAGGGCAGGCAGTTTGCCAAATTTTGGTGAATTTCCAGTGAAGTACGGTGCCTGTTTGGCGACAGTGAAATACGGTGTCTGTTCGGCGACAGTGAAATACGGTGCCTGTTTGGCGGCAGTGAAATCCCCCATAGAGAAGCAATGGTTAATCTATTAACATTGAACAGCAGAGAAATGTCAGTGAAATGCCCTGATGTTCGGTGGTTTCATTCGACAGGTTTAATCAGATGAATCCCATACAGAGTTATTCAAAGAGAATCGAAAAGTCAATGCACGTTCGGTGTCTTTTCGTTCTCTTCAATTCGGTATGATTCGGCGATCCTGCGGTGTATTCAGCAAGCAACACAGGATCGTCGTAGTTCAAGGAAAACCCGCGGAACACTAACCGCGGGAAAAGGCCGACACCACAGACGAATGGAGTGAACATTAGGGTGAGACGAGCACATTCTGTGCGTCCGTGCACTACGGACGTACTTTCTGACTGACGACAAGGTAGTGGCCACACAGTCCGTTTTTGTGACTGATGTTTTTTTCGACTGATAAATTAATATGAAAAACATTTTGTCCGTCAAAATGCTGGACGCATAAATGCTGGACGCATAAATGCTGGATGCATAAATGCTGGGCGTATAAATGCTGGGCGTATAAATGCTGGAAGCGTAAATGCTGGACGTATAAATGCTGGACATATAGATGCTGGAGGTGTAAATGCTGGACGTGTAGATGTTGGACGTGTAGATGCTGGACGTGTATATGCTGGGCATATAAATGCTGGACGTGAAAATGCTGGACGTATAAATGCTGGGCGTATAAATGCTGGAAGCGTAAATGCTGAATGTGTAAATGCTGGATGTATAAATGTTGAACGTGTAAATGCTCGACGTGTAAATTCTGAACGTATAAATGCTGGACGCATAAATGCTAGGCGTATAAATGCTGGACTTGTAAATGCTGGACTTGTAAATGCTGGGCGTATAAATGCTGGACTTGTAAATGCTGGACTTGTAAATGCTGGGCGAATAAATGCTGGACGTATAAATGCTGGGTATATAAATGCTGGACGTATAAATGCTGGGTATATAAATGCTGGACGTATAAATGCTGGGCGTATAAATGCTGGGCGTATAAATGCTGGGCGTATAAATGATGGATGCAAAAATGCTGGATGTATAAATGCTGGGCGTGTAAAAGCTGAATACGTAAATGCTGGACGTGTAAATACTGGACGTGTAGATGCTGGGCGTATAAATGCTGGACGTATAAATGCTGGGCGTATAAATGCTAGACGTGTAAATGCTGGGCGTGTAGATGCTGGACGTATAAATGCTGGATGTGAAAATGCTGGACGTATAAATGCTGGACGTGTAAATGCTGGACGTGTAGATGCTGGACGTGTAAATGCTGGACGTGTAAATGCTGGACGTGTAGATGCTGGACGTGTAAATGCTGGACGTGTAAATGCTGGATGTATAAACGCTGGACGTATAAATGCTGGACGTATAAATGCTGGGCGTATAAATGCTGGACGTATAAATGCTGGACATGAAAATGCTGGACGTGTAGATGCTGGGTGTATAAATTCTGGACGTATAAATGCTGGGCGTATAAATGCTGGACGTGTAAATGCTGGGTATATAAATGCTGGACGTATAAATGCTTGACGCATAAATGCTGGAAGCGTAAATGCTAGGTGTATAAATGCTGGACGTATAAATACTGGAAGCGTAAATGCTGAATGTGTAAATGCTGGATGTATAAATGTTGAACGTGTAAATGCTCGACGTGTAAATGCTGGGCGTGTAAATGCTGGACGTGTAAATGCTGGGCGCTTAAATGCTGGGCGTATAAATGCTGGACGTATAAATGCTGGACGTATAAATGCTGGACGTGTAAATGCTGGACGTATAAATGCTGGGCGTGTAAATGCTGGGTGTGTAAATGCTGGACGTGTAAATGCTGGACGTGTAGATGCTGGGTGTATAAATGCTGGACGTATAAATGCTGGGCGTGTAAATGCTGGGCGTGTAAATGCTGGGTGTGTAAATGCTGGACGTATAAATGCTGGATGTGTAAATGCTGGACGTATAAATGCTGGGCGTGTAAATGCTGGGTGTGTAAATGCTGGACGTGTAAATGCTGGACGTGTAGATGCTGGGTGTATAAATGCTGGACGTATAAATGCTGGGCGTGTAAATGCTGGGTGTGTAAATGCTGGGTGTGTAAATGCTGGACGTATAAATGCTGGACGTATAAATGCTGGACATATAAATGCTTCGCGTATAAATGCTGGACGTGTAAATGCTGGGCGTGTAAATGCTGGACGTATAAATGATGGACATATAGATGCTGGACGTGTAAATGCTGGACGTATAAATGCTGGGCGTGTAAATGCTGGGTGTGTAAATGCTGGACGTGTAAATGCTGGACGTGTAGATGCTGGGTGTATAAATGCTGGACGTATAAATGCTGGGTGTGTAAATGCTGGACGTATAAATGCTGGATGTGTAAATGCTGGACGTATAAATGCTGGGCGTGTAAATGCTGGGTGTGTAAATGCTGGACGTGTAAATGCTGGACGTGTAGATGCTGGGTGTATAAATGCTGGACGTATAAATGCTGGGCGTGTAAATGCTGGGTGTGTAAATGCTGGGTGTGTAAATGCTGGACGTATAAATGCTGGACGTATAAATGCTGGACATATAAATGCTTCGCGTATAAATGCTGGACGTGTAAATGCTGGGCGTGTAAATGCTGGACGTATAAATGCTGGACATATAGATGCTGGACGTGAAAATGCTGGATGTATAAATGCTGGACGTGTAAATGCTGGAAGTGTAAATGCCGGGCATGTAAATGCTGGACGTGTAAATGCTGGGCGCATAAATGCTGGACGCATAAATGCTGGGCGTATAAATGCTGGACGTATAAATGCTGGAAGTGTAAATGCTGGGCGTGTAAATGCTGGACGTGTAAATGCTGGACGTATAAATGCTGGGCGTATAAATGCTGGATGTGAAAATGCTGGACGTATAAATGCTGGACGTATAAATGCTGGACGTATAAATGCTGGGCGTATAAACGCTGGACGTGTAAATGCTGGAAGTGTAAATTTATTTATTTATTTATAAAGGATTTTACCAGGAAGGATACATTGAGATTTCTCTCGTTTTCAAGTATGTCCTGGGTTCGAGAACATTGAGTGGTTACAGAAATACAAAATAGTAAAATGCAAGATATTAACACAGGACCAAATATACAGATTAACAGGAAATGTAGTCATTATGTTACATGTTTACAGGTGCATTTTGTATTGAGGTATGCTAATAGGGAAGTCTTAAGGGACTTTAGACTGGGGGAAGATTTGACGGCGTCTGGGAGGTTATTCCATATTTGCGGTGCTCTGTAGGAAAATGAGGATCGAGCCATTTTCTTTTTGTATTGCGGTATTGCAAGTAAGGTGCTGGTCCTGGATCTGAGGTTATAGGATGAGGGAACTGCTGGGGGAAGCAGCATATTCAGGTAGGGTGGTAGCTTCCCAGAAAAGCTCTTAAACACCAGGTTGGAAAGGTGAAGGGTGCGTCTAGAGTCCAGCGATGGCCAGTTTAGTTCTTTTAACATGTCACAATGGTGGGTCATTGTCACGGGATGGCCCAGCACCCTCAGCCAGGGGCGGCGCAGTGACAGTGGTGGCTATGGACACTTAGGTGCGGTGGCACGCACCTAGTTTTGCAAGTACTTTTATTTAGATGTGATTATTGTGTGGTGTAATAAAGTGTCCCCGTTGGTTTATTGCGAAATGTATTTTCCCTTTGTCTGCCTTGCCCGCCGCCATTTTCCGATCACCTTGTGGCGCAGTTCAGAATCTTCGATTCGGAAAATGGCCGATTCGAACCATCCGGTCCGAATCGGCGACTCCCCGAATCGTAATGGCCAATGGGTCCTGGGAGGGCGGGCAAGGATTCCCATTGTATTGTAATTTGTGGAAAGTTGATAAATGCTTGAACTGTAAATAATAAAGCCAGATTTAGCAGTGCATCCAGCCTCGACTGATGTGGTTATTTCCCCGCCGTATTTTCGTATCTGAGCATCCTCCGCGGTCTCAGGGTACGGTGCCCACCCAGATCCGAACCGAACCGAGCGCTCTGTGCCTGCATCGAGCATCAGGGCAGAGGCGCAGCGGAAGGTGGTTCGGTTCCCAGATTGAGAGATCCGATCCGAAGGGCGCGGCCGTGTACCGCGCTTCGGTATTGCGAGGGATTGCGGTAAGATCCGAATCCCTCGCCGATCCCGCAAGATCCGAAGATTCATCTGTCCCCGATCCGAAAAGTCCTCCACCGGAGATCCGAAGATTCACCCGCACCTGGATCGGAAACGTTCCCGCAGAAGATCCGAAACGTTTCCCACATAAGATCCGAAGATTCCTCCGCGGCTGGCAGATCCGATCTCCACGAACGTCCCACACCCACAAGGTCAGTGAACCAGCTGCTCGGGACGCTGAGTGCCGTATGGCTCAGTGGTCGGGCTGGTTCTAGGCAGGGGTCCCCTCCACCGCCCGCTAACCCCTTCCCGGGGTCACGCCAGGCCGCACGAGACGCCGAGTGCGCGCCACTCGGTAGTCGGGCCAGCGGTAAGCGACGGGGTCGCGCAGATAGAGCACACCCGCAGGCGGAACAACATCCCATTCCGTCATACTGGTGGCAGCGGTGGGATCGCTCTCTGCAGGCCCCTAGGAGACCTACGCCATGGTGGTGTACACCTACTACGACCGGGACACCCTGCGTGGGATGTTGGAGAACCGGGGAGGAACGCCGGGTAAGAAGAACCGGAAAACCCTGATCAAGGAACTGACCAGGATGGATCAGGACAGGGTGACGACGCCCGTCCCCAGCCCTGTCCACGCAGAGGTGGAGGAAGATGCTGGCCTCCGAGAGGTGCGGCGTCGGATCGCCCTGCTCGGAGATGCCCCGACGACGGCGGACCGATGCAAAGTGATTCGGGAGGTTTACCGGGAGGTTGAACAAGAAAAGGACCGCCAGCACGAGCTGCGGTTGGCAGAGCTCCGCGGAGCAGAGACTGAATATAGTAACCCCGAACTCTACCCCGTGGAACCCTGGGTCGAGGCTCACAGCTCGACTGGAGCTTCACCTTGGGAATCTGCAACCCCCAGTGATTGCCCTTGCGGGACTCTCAGCTCGCCTGGAGCCTGTACTGAGGACGTCACTCATCCCAGCGACCCTCGGATGGAGACTCACAGCTCGCCTGGAGCTGCATCTGAGGACGCCACATTCCCTGTTGAGGAGCGGTGCTCCTGTGCTGGCACCTTCGCTGACATGAAGGTCGTGTTGGCAAGAAGGCTGCAGGGGGGCCTGGAGCGGGACCAGAGGTCCACAGAGGAACTTTGGTACGAGGCCCTGGACCATGAGCGAGACTGCCATGGTGTGTACATTCCCTCCGACGCTGTCGTCCATCGGGTGCAGTACGATGTGCGAGCAGCGTTCCTGCAAGGTCGGGCCCCAGAGGAGTGGGAGGCCGAGCTCCGGAGTCTGGTGCAACAGGAGATCGCACTGGACGCCGCGTACCGCGCGCTCCGGTGGCTAACCGCCTCTCCGACGGTGCGCCCTATTGAAGGCAGTTCCACGGCAGGGCCTCGCTACGGAGGCACGGGGCTGCTCTACGAGGGCATGGCCGCCGACCCTGAGTTCGGAGAGGAGACGAGGAACGGATGGAAGAGATCTGGAGCGACGGGAACTGGAGCTCCCGTCAGACAGCAGGGACTCGGTGTTTGAGGAACTGGAGTCTCTAGCAGAGCGAGAGTGGGAGCTCGAGATGGCTTACCGAAGACTGTTGGACGGCGTTCCGCAGTCGAGCCTGAGCTCCCCGTGGTGGGACGGGTCGGCGGAGGAAGTCGACAGTCCCCAGGTTTGGGACCTATGGGAGGCCGAGGCGGACCCATGGGTGCCCGTGGGGTTCCGGCAGAGGAAGTTACCCCCTTCACCCCGCAAGAGGACAGGGTGGCCGAGGCCACGGGTCCAGCGGGGGAGGAGACGGATGGTCTCCCCGGGATGGGTTGTGCGCAACCGTTGTTTGCCCCGGGGGGTGAAGTGACCATCCTTCCCCAAGGAGATCTCCAACCAGCGGAAGAGCTGGCTACGGGGCAGAGTGCCGCTGGCCTCTGCCCACCGCTTACAGTCTGCCGGGAGGAGCAGACAGATGGTCTCCCCGGGATGGGTTGTGCGCAACCATCGATTGCCCCGGGGGGTGAAGTGACCATCCTTCCCCAAGGAGATCTCCAACCAGCGGAAGAGCTGGCTACGGGGCAGAGTGTCGCTGGCCTCTGCCCACTACCCAAAATCTGCCAGGAGGAGCAGACAGATGGTTCCCCCGGGATGGGTTGTGCGCAACCATTGATTGCCCCGGGGGGGGAAGAAATCATCCTCCCGCCAGGAGATCCTCACCCAGGTGAAGAGCTGGCCACGGGGCAGAGCGCCGCTGGCCTCTGCCCACCACTCACAGTCTGCCAGGTAGAGCAGACAGATGGTCCCCCCGGGCTGGGTTGTGCGCAACCGCTGATGGCCCCGGGGGGGAAAGAAACCATCCTCCCGCAAGGAGATCCCCACCCAGCAGAAGAGCTGACACCAGGGCAGAGCGCCGCTGGCCTCTGCCCGTTTCTCCCAACTTGCCCCGAGGGGCAGAGCGAGGATGACCCCGTGCAACTGCTGTTGCATCCATTTGTCTCCTTCTTCGGCTGCCAGGAAGAGCAGCCAGGTTTGGCTCTATTTGTTCCCTCGGTTGCCGTGTCCGTACCTGGCCATCCAGCGGAAGAGCTGGCGACGGGGCAGAGCGCCGCTGGCCTCTGCCCATTTTGGCAACCCTTGGGCTCGGGGGCCTCACGCAGCCACGGTTCTGTCCCACGGCTGACCTGGGCACCCGGGGCGTGTGCATTTAGCACCCGGGTTCCCCGGGTGAGCGATAACCCTGGAGGGGACACAGGAGGTACTCCGGCCCAGACGTATGGCCTCTCGCCCAGCCGGGGTAACCCTAAGGACGTGGGGTCCCGACCAAGCTGGCACGGCCGCAAGGCCAAATGGAGAGGCCTGGTGACCCGGCCTCCCCAGACAGACTTCGGGCCTGGGAGCACCGACTTCCCCGGTATGACCCGGTGGGGTCAGACCAGGTGCGTCGAACTGGGGGAGGGGGAGGAGTGTCACGGGATGGCCCAGCACCCTCAGCCAGGGGTGGTGCAGTGACAGTGGTGGCTATGGACACTTAGGTGCGGTGGCACGCACCTAGTTTTGCAAGTACTTTTTATTAGATGTGATGTGATTATTGTGTGGTGTAATAAAGTGTCCCCGTTGGTTTATTGCGTAATGTATTTTCCCTTTGTCTGCCTTGCTCGCCGCCATTTTTCCGATCACCTTGTGGCGCAGTTCAGAATCTTCGATTCGGAAAATGGCCGATTCGAACCATCCGGTTCGAATCGTAAAATGGCCGATTCGGACCATCCGGTCCGAATCGGCGACTCCCTGAATCGTAATGGCCAATGGGTCCTGGGAGGGCGGGCAAGGATTCCCATTGTATGATAATTTGTGGAAAGTTGATAAATGCTTGGACTGTAAATAATACAGGCAGATTTAGCAGTGCATCCAGCCTCGACTGATGTGGTTATTTCCCCGCCGTATTTTCGTATCTGAGTATCCTCCGCGGTCTCAGGGTACGGTGCCCACCCAGATCCGAACGAACCGAGCGCTCTGTGCCTGCATCGAGCATCAGGGCAGAGGCGCAGCGGAAGGCGATTCGGTTCCCAGATTGAGAGATCCGATCCGAAGGGCGCGGCCGTGTACCGCGCTTCGGTATTGCGAGGGATTGCGGTAAGATCCGAATCCCTCGCCGATCCCGCAAGATCCGAAGCTTCATCTGTCCCCGATCCGAAAAGTCCTCCACCGGAGATCCGAAGATTCACCCGCACCTGGATCGGAAACGTTTCCCGCAGAAGATCCGAAACGTTTCCCACATAAGATCCGAAGATTCCTCCGCGGTTGGCAGTTCCGATCTCCACGAACGTCCCACACCCACAAGGTCAGTGAACCAGCTGCTCGGGACGCTGAGTGCCGTATGGCTCAGTGGTCGGGCTGGTTCTAGGCAGGGGTCCCCTCCACCGCCCGCTAACCCCTTCCCGGGGTCACGCCAGGCCGCACGAGACGCCGAGTGCGCGCCACTCGGTAGTCGGGCCAGCGGTAAGCGACGGGGTCACGCAGATAGAGCACACCCGCAGGCGGAACAACATCCCATTCCGTCATAATCACCAATACCAGAGTTTTTAAGTTTTTGTAATAGGATGCCATGGTCTACTGTGTCAAAAGCCTTGGCAAAGTCAAGGAAGATGGCTCCAGTTAGATTTCCTTGTTCCATGCCCGCTTGGATATCATTACAAACTTTTAAAAGGGCAGTTGTAGTTGAATGGTTTGGACGAAAGCCTGATTGATCTGGGGTTAAATAGTTCTGATACTGATAATAATCACGTAATTGAGTGTAAATGCTGGAAGTGTAAATGCTGGGCATGTAAATGCTGGACGTATAAATGCTGGGTGCATAAATGCTGGACGTATAAATGCTGGGTATATAAATGCTGGACGCGTAAATGCTGGACGTATAAATGCTGGGTATATAAATGCTGGACGAATAAATGCTGGACGTATAAATGCTGGACGTATAAATGCTGGGCGTATAAATGCTGGACGTGTAAATGCTGGGCGTGTAAATGCTGGACGTATAAATGCTGGACATATAGATGCTGGAGGTTTAAATGCTGGACGTGTAGATGCTGGACGTGTAGATGCTGGGCATATAAATGCTGGACGTATAAATGCTGGGCGTATAAATGCTGGAAGCGTAAATGCTGAATGTGTAAATGCTGGACGTATAAATGTTGAACGTGTAAATGCTGGACGTGTAAATGCTGGACGTGTAAATGCTGAACGTATAAATGCTGGACGCATAAATGCTGGGTGTATAAATGCTGGAAGCGTAAATGCTGAATGCGTAAATGCTGGACATATAAATGCTGGACGTATAAATGCTGGGCGTATAAATGATGGACGCAAAAATGCTGGACGTATAAATGCTGGGCGTGTAAAAGCTGAATACGTAAATGCTGGACGTATAAATGCTGGGCGTCTAAATGCTGGACGTGTAGATGCTGGGCGTATAAATGCTGGATGTATAAATGCTGGGCGTATAAATGCTAGACGTGTAAATGCTGGGCGTATAAATGCTAGACGTGTAAATGCTGGGCGTGTAGATGATGGACGTATAAATGCTGGACGTGAAAATGCTGGACGTATAAATGCTGGACGTGTAAATGCTGGACGTGTAGATGCTGGACGTGTAGATGCTGGACGTGTAGATGCTGGGCGTATAAATGCTGGACGTGTAAATTCTGGACGTATAAATGCTGGACGTATAAATGCTGGACGTGTAAATGCTGGGCGTGTAAGTGCTGGGCGTGTAAATGCTGGACGTGTAAATGCTGGGCGCATAAATGCTGGACGCATAAATGCTGGGCGTATAAATGCTGGACGTATAAATGCTGGACGTATAAATGCTGGAGGTGTAAATGCTGGACGTATAAATGCTGGAGGTATAAATGCTGGACGTATAAATGCTGGACATATAAATGCTGCGTGTATAAATGCTGGACGTGTAAATGCTGGACGTGAAAATGCTGGACGTATAAATGCTGGACATGTAAATGCTGGAAGTGTAAATGCCGGGCATGTAAATGCTGGACGTGTAAATGCTGGGCGTGTAAATGCTGGGCGTGTAAATGCTGGACATATAGATGCTGGAGGTGTAAATGCTGGACGTGTAGATGCTGGACGTGTAGATGCTGGGTATATAAATGCTGGACGCATAAATGCTGGACGTATAAATGCTGGGTATATAAATGCTGGACATATAAATGCTGGACATATAAATGCTGGACGTGAAAATGCTGGACGTATAAATGCTGGACATATAAATGCTGGACGTGTAAATGCTGGACGTGTAGATGCTGGGCGTGTAGATGCTGGGCGTATAAATGCTGGACGTGAAAATGCTGGACGTATAAATGCTGGACATGAAAATGCTGGACGTGTAGATGCTGGGTGTATAAATTCTGGACGTATAAATGCTGGGCGTATAAATGCTGGACGTGTAAATGCTGGGTATATAAATGCTGGACGTATAAATGCTGGACGTATAAATGCTGGAAGCGTAAATGCTGGGTGTATAAATGCTGGACGCATAAATGCTGGGTATATAAATGCTGGACGTATAAATGCTGGACGTATAAATGCTGGGCGTATAAATGCTGGACGTGTAAATGCTGGGCGTGTAAATGCTGGACGTATAAATGCTGGACATATAGATGCTGGAGGTTTAAATGCTGGACGTGTAGATGCTGGACGTGTAGATGCTGGGCATATAAATGCTGGACGTATAAATGCTGGGCGTATAAATGCTGGAAGCGTAAATGCTGAATGTGTAAATGCTGGACGTATAAATGTTGAACGTGTAAATGCTGGACGTGTAAATGCTGGACGTGTAAATGCTGAACGTATAAATGCTGGACGCATAAATGCTGGGTGTATAAATGCTGGAAGCGTAAATGCTGAATGCGTAAATGCTGGACATATAAATGCTGAACGTTTAAATGCTGGATGTGTAAATGCTGGACATATAAATGCTGGACGTATAAATGCTGGGCGTATAAATGCTGGGCGTATAAATGATGGACGCAAAAATGCTGGACGTATAAATGCTGGGCGTGTAAAAGCTGAATACGTAAATGCTGGACGTATAAATGCTGGGCGTGTAAATGCTGGACGTGTAGATGCTGGGCGTATAAATGCTGGACGTATAAATGCTGGGCGTATAAATGCTAGACGTGTAAATGCTGGTCGTATAAATGCTAGACATGTAAATGCTGGGCGTGTAGATGATGGACGTATAAATGCTGGACGTGAAAATGCTGGACGTATAAATGCTGGACGTGTAAATGCTGGACGTGTAGATGCTGGATGTGTAGATGCTGGACGTGTAGATGCTGGGCGTGTAAATGCTGGACGTGTAAATGCTGGACGTATAAATGCTGGACGTATAAATGCTGGACGTGTAAATGCTGGGCGTGTAAGTGCTGGGCGTATAAATGCTGGACGCATAAATGCTGGGCGTATAAATGCTGGACGTATAAATGCTGGACGTATAAATGCTGGAGGTGTAAATGCTGGACGTATAAATGCTGGAGGTATAAATGCTGGACGTATAAATGCTGGACATATAAATGCTGCGTGTATAAATGCTGGACGTGTAAATGCTGGACGTGAAAATGCTGGACGTATAAATGCTGGACATGTAAATGCTGGAAGTGTAAATGCCGTGCATGTAAATGCTGGACGTGTAAATGCTGGGCGTGTAAATGCTGGGCGTGTAAATTCTGGACGTGTAAATGCTGGGCGTGTAAATGCTGGACGTATAAATGCTGGACATATAGATGCTGGAGGTGTAAATGCTGGACGTGTAGATGCTGGACGTGTAGATGCTGGTATATAAATGCTGGATATAAATGCTGGACATATAAATGCTGGACGTGAAAATGCTGGACGTATAAATGCTGGACGTGAAAATGCTGGACGTATAAATGCTGGACATGTAAATGCTGGAAGTGTAAATGCCGTGCATGTAAATGCTGGACGTGTAAATGCTGGGCGTGTAAATGCTGGGCGTGTAAATTCTGGACGTGTAAATGCTGGGCGTGTAAATGCTGGACGTATAAATGCTGGACATATAGATGCTGGAGGTGTAAATGCTGGACGTGTAGATGCTGGACGTGTAGATGCTGGGTATATAAATGCTGGACATATAAATGCTGGACATATAAATGCTGGACGTGAAAATGCTGGACGTATAAATGCTGGACGTGAAAATGCTGGACGTATAAATGCTGGACATGTAAATGCTGGAAGTGTAAATGCCGTGCATGTAAATGCTGGACGTGTAAATGCTGGGCGTGTAAATGCTGGGCGTGTAAATTCTGGACGTGTAAATGCTGGGCGTGTAAATGCTGGACGTATAAATGCTGGACATATAGATGCTGGAGGTGTAAATGCTGGACGTGTAGATGCTGGACGTGTAGATGCTGGGTATATAAATGCTGGACATATAAATGCTGGACATATAAATGCTGGACGTGAAAATGCTGGACGTATAAATGCTGGACATATAAATGCTGGACGTGTAAATGCTGGACGTGTAGATGCTGGGCGTGTAGATGCTGGGCGTATAAATGCTGGACGTGAAAATGCTGGACGTATAAATGCTGGACATGAAAATGCTGGACGTGTAGATGCTGGGTGTATAAATTCTGGACGTATAAATGCTGGGCGTATAAATGCTGGACGTGTAAATGCTGGGTATATAAATGCTGGACGTATAAATGCTGGACGTATAAATGCTGGAAGCGTAAATGCTGGGTGTATAAATGCTGGACGTATAAATGCTGGGTATATAAATGCTGGACGTATAAATGCTGGGCGTATAAATGCTGGAAGCGTAAATGCTGAATGTGTAAATGCTGGATGTATAAATGTTGAACGTGTAAATGCTCGACGTGTAAATGCTGGACGTGTAAATGCTGAACGTATAAATGCTGGATGCATAAATGCTGGGCGTATAAATGCTGGAAGCGTAAATGCTGGGCGTATTAATGCTGGACGTATAAATGCTGGACGTATAAATGCTGGGTATATAAATGCTGGACGTATAAATGCTGGACGTATAAATGCTGGGTGTATAAATGCTGGACGCATAAATGCTGGATGTGTAAATGCTGGACGTGTAAATGCTGAATGCGTAAATGCTGGGTGTGTAAATGCTGGGCGTGTAAATGCTGGGCATGTAAATGCTGGACGAATAAGTGCTGGACATATAAATGCTGGACGTATAAATGCTGGGAGTGTAAATGCTGGACGTGAAAATGCTGGACATATAAATGCTGGATGTGTAAATGCTGGACGTATAAATGCTGGACGTATAAATGCTGGGAGTGTAAATGCTGGACGTATAAATGCTGGACGTATAAATGCTGGACGTGTAAATGCTGGACATGTAAATGCTGGGAGTGTAAATGCTGGACGTATAAATGCTGGGTGTGTAAATGCTGGGCGTGTAAATGCTGGACGTGTAAATGCTGGACTTGTAAATGCTGGACGTGAATATGCTGGAAGTATAAATGCTGGATGTGAAAATGCTGGACGTATATATGCTGGACGTGTAAATGCTGGACGTGTAATTGCTGGGCGTGTAAATGCTAGGTGTGTAAATGCTGGGCGTGTAAATACTGGGTGTGTAAATGCTGGGCGTATAAATGCTGGACGTATAAATGCAGGACGTGAAAATGTTGGACGTATAAATGCTGGACATATAATTGCTGGACGTGTAAATGCTCGACGTGTAAATGCTGGGCGTATAAATGCTGGACGCATAAATGCTGGGCGTATAAATGCTGGACGTATAAATGCTGTACGTGTAAATGCAGTCCATCGGACTTCGTTCCATCACTCACACACAAAGCTAAGCGGACATCCGTTGCTGGACGTGTAAATGCTGAACGTATAAATGCTGAAAGTTTAATTGCTGGACGTGTAAATGCTGGGTGTATAAATGCTGGAAGTGTAAATGCTGGACGTGTAAATGCTGGGCGTATAAATGCTGGACGTATAAATGCTGGACGTATAAATGCTGGGTATATAAATGCTGGACGCATAAATGCTGGACGTATAAATGCTGGGTATATAAATGCTGGACGTATAAATGCTGGACGTATAAATGCTGGAAGCGTAAATGCTGGACGTGTAAATGCTGGACGTGTAAATGCTGGGCGTGTAAATGCTGGACGTATAAATGTTGGACGTATAAATGCTGGGTATATAAATGTTTGACGCATAAATGCTGGACGTATAAATGCTGGGTATGTAAATGCTGGACGTATAAATGCTGGACGTATAAATGCTGGAAGCGTAAATGCTGAAAGTGTAAATGCTGGATGTATAAATGCTGAAAGTTTAAATGCTGGACGTGTAAATGCTGGGCGTGTAAATGCTGGACGTATAAATGCTGGACGCATAAATGCTGGGTGTATAAATGCTGGACGTGTAAATGCTGGATGTGTAAATGCTGGGCATATAAATGCTGGACGTATAAATGCTGGGTATATAAATGCTGGACGTATAAATGCTGGACGTATAAATGCTGGAAGCGTAAATGCTGAAAGTGTAAATGCTGGATGTATAAATGCTGAAAGTTTAAATGCTGGACGTGTAAATGCTGGGCGTGTAAATGCTGGACATATAAATGCTGGACGCATAAATGCTGGGTGTATAAATGCTGGACGTGTAAATGCTGGATATATAGATGCTGGACGTATAAATGCTGGGTATATAAATGCTGGATGTATAAATGCTGGACGTATAAATGCTGGAAGCGTAAATGCTGGGTGTATAAATGCTGGACGTGTAAATGCTGGATGTGTAAATGCTGGACGTGTAAATGCTGGGCGTGTAAATGCTGGACGTATAAATGCTGGACGTATAAATGCTGGGTATATAAATGCTGGACGCTTAAATGCTGGACGTATAAATGCTGGGTATAAAAATGCTTAACGTATAAATGCTGGACGTATAAATGCTGGAAGCATAAATGCTGAATGCGTAAATGCTGGATGTATAAATGCTGAAAGTTTAAACGCTGGACGTGTAAATGCTGGGTGTGTAAATGCTGGACGTATAAATGCGGGACGCATAAATGCTGGACCCATAAATGCTGGGTGTATAAATGCTGGACGTGTAAATGCTGGACGTGTAAATGCTGGACATATAAATGCTGGGCGTATAAATGCTGGATGCATAAATGCTGGGCGTATAAATGCTGGACGTATAAATGCTGGGTATATAAATGCTGGACGTATAAATGCTGGACGTATAAATGCTGGGTATATAAATGCTGGACGTATAAATGCTGGACGTATAAATGCTGGACGCGTAAATGCTGAATGCGTAAATGCTGGATGTATAAATGCTGAAAGTTTAAATGCTGGACGTGTAAATGCTGGGCGTGTAAATGCTGGACGTATAAATGCTGGACGCATAAATGCTGGATGTATAAGGCTAGGGTCAGACGAGCGTGATTTCTACGGACTGTATGTCCGTGCAGTACGGACATCGTCAGTACGGATGACGCAGTAGTGGTCACACAGTCCGTTTTTTCACTGAAGTTATTTTATGACTGATGTAGGAGGGAAAAATAAATTACAATGAAAAAACATTCTGTACGTCAAAAATGCTGGACGTATAAATGCAGTCCGTCTGACCACGCTCCATCACTCACACACAAAGCTATGCGGACGTTGTGGACGTGGCGCACTCCGCACGTCCGTTCTAGCAGTATTACCTAAGGCTGCTGTCAGACGAGCGTAGTGTTCACGTCCGTGATTGCGCCTAAAAGTACGTCCGTGATAGCATGAAAGAAAGTCCATTGGAGCCTGACACACGAAGTACGTCCGCACTGAACTGCGGACGCATGACGGACGCTGCAAACGGACGCAGGTTAGGCAAGAACGTAATACTGCTAGAACGGACGTGCGGAGTGCGCCACGTCCATAACATCCGCATAGCTTTGTGTGTGAGTGATGGAGCATGGTCAGACTGACTGCATTTATACGTCCAGCATTTTTGACGGACAGAAAGTTTTTTCATTGTAATTTATTTTTCCCTCCTACATCCGTCAAAAATAACTTCAGTGAAAAAACGGACTGTGTGACCACTACTGCGTCATCCGTACTGACGATGTCCGTACTGCATGGACGTACAGTCCGTAGAAATCACGCTCGTCTGACCCTAGCCTTAATGTTGTGTATATAAATGCTGGACGTATAAATGCTGGGCGTATAAATTCTGGACGCATAAATGCTGGGCGTATAAATGCTGGACGTATAAATGCTGGACATGTAAATGCTGGACGTGTAAATGCTGGACGCATAAATGCTGGGCGTATAAATGCTGGAAGCGTAAATGCTGATTGCGTAAATGCTGGACCTATAAATGCTGAAAGTTTAATTGCTGGACGTGTAAATGCTGGACGTATAAATGCTGGATGCATAAATGCTGGACGCATAAATGCTGGACGCATAAATGCTGGGCGTATAAATGATGGACGTATAAATGCTGGACGTATAAATGCTGGGTATGTAAATGCTGGACGCATAAATGCTGGACGTATAAATGCTGGGTATATAAATGCTGGACGTATAAATGCTGGACTTATAAATGCTGGACGTGAAAATGCTGGACGTATAAATGCTGGACGTGTAGATGCTGGGCGTGTAGATGCTGGGCGTGTAGATGCTGGGCGTATAAATGCTGGACGTGAAAATGCAGGACGTATAAATGCTGGACATATAAATGCTGGACGTGTAAATGCTGGACGTGTAAATGCTGGGCGTGTAAATGCTGGGCATGTAAATTCTGGACGTGTAAATGCTGGGCGTACAAATGCTGGACGCATAAATGCTGGGTGTATAAATGCTGGACGTATAAATGCTGGACGTGTAAATGCTGGACGTGTAAATGCTGGATGTGTAAATGCTGGACGTATAAATGCTGGGCATGTAAATGCTGGACGTGTAAATGCTGGACGTATAAATGCTGGATGTGTAAATGCTGGACGTATAAATGCTGGACGTGTAAATGCTGGACTTATAAATGCAGTCCATCGGACTTCGTTCCATCACTCACACACAAAGCTATGCGGACGTTGCGGACGCAGCGCACTCTGTGCATCCGTTCTAGCAAATTTACGTTCTTGCCTGCCTTGCGTCCGTTTGCTGCGTCCGTTGTGCATCCGCACTTCTGTGCGGACATCCTTCGTGTAATTGTATGCTACCACAGACGTTAAAATGTGTGGAAACACAGACGTGATCACTGCGCTCGTCTGACCCAAGCCTGAATGTTTGAAAGTGAAACGCTGTTTGCAAAAAAAAACTACTGAACGGAAATTATAATAGGGGGTGTAGACTTTGTATGCGCTGTATATAATAGGGGTTTAGACTTTCTATGTGCTGTATATAATAGGGGTGTAGACTTTCTATGCGCTGTATATAATAGGGGGTGTAGACTTTCTATGCGTTGTATATAATACGGGGTGTAGTAGACTTTCTATGCGCTGTATATAATAGGGGGTGTAGACTTTTTATGCGCTGTATATAATAGGGGGTGTAGACTTTCTATGCGCTGTATATAATAGGGGGTGTAGACTTTCTATGCGCTGTATATAATAGGGGGTGTAGACTTTCTATGCGCTGTATATAATAGGGGGTGAAGACTTTCTATGCGCTGTATATAATAGGGGGTGTAGACTTTCTAGGTGCTGTATATAATAGGGGGTGTAGACTTTCTATGCGTTGTATATAATACGGGGTGTAGTAGACTTTCTATGCGCTGTATATAATAGGGGGTGAAGACTTTCTATGCGCTGTATATAATAGGGGGTGTAGACTTTCTATGCGCTGTATATAATAGGGGTGTAGACTTTCTATGCGCTGTATATAATAGGGGTGTAGACTTTCTATGTGCTGTATATAATAGGGGGTGTAGACTTTCTATGCGCTGTATATAATAGGGGTGTAGACTTTCTATGCGCTGTATATAATAGGGGGTGTAGACTTTCTATGCGCTGTATATAATAGGGGGTGTAGACTTTCTATGCGCTGTATATAATAGGGGGTGTAGACTTTCTATGCGCTGTATATAATAGGGGTGTAGACTTTCTATGTGCTGTATATAATAGGGGTGTAGACTTTCTATGCGCTGTATATAATAGGGGGTGTAGACTTTCTATGCGCTGTATATATATAGGGGTGTAGACTTTCTATGCGCTGTATTATAATAGGGGTGTAGACTTTCTATGCGCTGTATATAATAGGGGGTGTAGACTTTCTATGCGCTGTATATAATAGGGGTGTAGACTTTCTATGCGCTGTATATAATAGGGGTGTAGACTTTCTATGCGCTGTATATAATAGGGGTGTAGACTTTCTATGCGCTGTATATAATAGGGGGTGTAGACTTTCTATGCCCTGTATATAATAGGGGTGTATACTTTCTATGTGCAGTATATAATAGGGGTGTAGACTTTCTATGCGCTGTATATAATAGGGGGTGTAGACTTTCTATGTGCTGTATATAATAGGGGTGTAGACTTTCTATGCGCTGTATATAATAGGGGGTGTAGACTTTCTATGCCCTGTATATAATAGGGGTGTAGACTTTCTATGCCCTGTATATAATAGGGGTGTAGACTTTCTATGCGCTGTATATAATAGGGGCGTAGACTTTCTATGCCCTGTATATAATAGGGGTGTATACTTTCTATGCTCTGTATATAATAGGGGTGTAGACTTTCTATGCGCTGTATATAATAGGGGTGTAGACTTTCTATGCCCTGTATATAATAGGGGCGTAGACTTTCTATGCGCTGTATATAATAGGGGTGTAGACTTTCTATGCGCTGTATATAATAGGGGTGTAGACTTTCTATGCGCTGTATATAATAGGGGCGTAGACTTTCTATGCGCTGTATATAATAGGGGTGTAGACTTTCTATGCGCTGTATATAATAGGGGGTGTAGACTTTCTATGCGCTGTATATAATAGGGGTGTAGACTTTCTATGCGCTGTATATAATAGGGGCGTAGACTTTCTATGCCCTGTATATAATAGGGGGTGTAGACTTTCTATGCGCTGTATATAATAGGGGTGTATACTTTCTATGCGCTGTATATAATAGGGGTGTATACTTTCTATGCGCTGTATATAATAGGGGTGTATACTTTCTATGCTCTGTATATAATAGGGGTGTATACTTTCTATGCTCTGTATATAATAGGGGTGTAGACTTTCTATGCTCTGTATATAATAGGGGTGTATACTTTCTATGTGCTGTATATAATAGGGGGTGTAGACTTTCTATGCGCTGTATATAATAGGGGTGTAGACTTTCTATGTGCTGTATATAATAGGGGTGTATACTTTCTATGCTCTGTATATAATAGGGGTGTAGACTTTCTATGCGCTGTATATAATAGGGGTGTAGACTTTCTATGTGCTGTATATAATAGGGGGTGTAGACTTTCTATGCGCTGTATATAATAGGGGGTGTAGACTTTCTATGCGCTGTATATAATAGGGGTGTAGACTTTTTTATGCCCTGTATATAATAGGGGGTGTAGACTTTCTATGCGCTGTATATAATAGGGGGTATAGACTTTCTATGCGCTGTATATAATAGGGGTGTAGACTTTTTTATGCCCTGTATATAATAGGGGGTGTAGACTTTCTATGCGCTGTATATAATAGGGGGTGTAGACTTTCTATGCGCTGTATATAATAGGGGGTGTAGACTTTCTATGCCCTGTATATAATAGGGGTGTGTAGACTTTCTATGTGCTGTATATAATAGGGGTATAGACTTTCTATGCGCTGTATATAATAGGGGTGTAGACTTTCTATGCGCTGTATATAATAGGGGTATAGACTTTCTATGCGCTGTATATAATAGGGGTGTAGACTTTTTTATGCGCTGCATATATATATATTACTTAACCCCTCACATAGGATATTGACGCATGAATTTATGCTGCCGCGGGTGAACCCTCCATATGCATTGATGCAGATCCTGCTTCTCCTTATTGCCGTGCTCACCGAGAGGGACCTGCTCGCATGTGGTGCTCCTCGAGAGGGATCTGCTCGCATGTGGTGCTCACCGAGAGGGACCTGCTCGCATGTGGTGCTCCTCGAGAGGGATGTGCTCGCATGTGGTGCTCCTCGAGAGGGATCTGCTCGCATGTGGTGCTCCTCGAGAGGGATCTGCTCGCATGTTGTGCTCACCGAGAGGGACCTGCTCGCATGTGGTGCTCGCCGAGAGGGATCTGCTCACATGTGGTGCTCCTCGAGAGGGATCTGCTCGCATTTGGTGCTCGCAGAGAGGGATCTGCTCGCATGTGGTGCTCACCGAGAGGGATCTGCTCGCATGTTGTGCTCACCGAGAGGGATCTGCTCGCATGTGGTGCTCACCGAGAGGGATCTGCTCGCATGTGGTGCTCCTCGAGAGGCATCTGCTCGCATGTGGTGCTCACCGAGAGGGACCTGCTCACATGTGGTGCTCGCCGAGAGGGATCTGCTCACATGTGGTGCTCGCCGAGAGGGATCTGCTCGCATTTGGTGCTCGCCGAGAGGGATCTGCTCGCATGTGGTGCTCGCCGAGAGGGATCTGCTCGCATGTGGTGCTCGCCGAGAGGGATGTGCTCGCATGTTGTGCTCACCGAGAATGACCTGCTCGCATGTGGTGCTCACCGAGAGGGATCTGCTCGCATGTGGTGCTCGCCGAGAGGGCAAGGGCGGATCCAGAGACTAGTCTCGGGAGGGGCACTGACAGAAAATAAGGTGTTTTAGCAGAGAGCCCGACTCACGAGAATTTACAGAGGGTCCGGCTCACAGGAGTTTACAATCTAGAGGAGCAGAGGGTCCGGCTCACGGGAGTTTACAATCTAGAGGAGCAGAGGGTCCGGCTCACAGGAGTTTACAATCTAGAGGAGCAGAGGGTCCGGCTCACAGGAGCTTACAATCTAGAGGAGCAGAGGGTCCGGCTCACAGGAGTTTACAATCTAGAGGAGCAGAGGGTCTGGCTCACAGGAGTTTACAATCTAGAGGAGCAGAGGGTCCGGCTCACAGGAGCTTACAATCTAGAGGAGCAGAGGGTCCGGCTCACAGGAGTTTACAATCTAGAGGAGCAGAGGGTCCGGCTCACAGGAGTTTACAATCTAGAGGAGCAGAGGGTCCGGCTCACAGGAGCTTACAATCTAGAGGAGCAGAGGGCCCGGCTCACAGGAGTTTATAATCTAGAGGAGCAGAGGGCCCGGCTCACAGGAGCTTACAATCTAGAGGAGCAGAGGGTCCGGCTCACAGGAGCTTACAATCTAGAGGAGCAGAGGGTCCGGCTCACAGGAGCTTACAATCTAGAGGAGCAGAGGGTCCGGCTCACAGGAGTTTACAATCTAGAGGAGCAGAGGGCCCGGCTCACAGGAGCTTACAATCTAGAGGAGCAGAGGGTCCGGCTCACAGGAGCTTACAATCTAGAGGAGCAGAGGGTCCGGCTCACAGGAGCTTACAATCTAGAGGAGCAGAGGGTCCGGCTCACAGGAGTTTACAATCTAGAGGAGCAGAGGGTCTGGCTCACAGGAGTTTACAATCTAGAGGAGCAGAGGGTCTGGCTCACAGGAGCTTACAATCTAGAGGAGCAGGGGGTCCGGCTCACAGGAGCTTACAATCTAGAGGAGCAGAGGGCCCGGCTCACAGGAGCTTACAATCTAGAAGAGCAGAGGGCACCCAGGAGCTTACAATCTAGAGGAGCAGAGGGTACCCAGGAGCTTACAATCTAGAGGAGCAGAGGACACCCAGGAGTTTAAAATCTAGAGGAGCAGAGGGCACCCCGGATTTTACAATCTAGAGAGAGCCCCCAGCTCACACATGGATTTGCCCCCAGCTCATGGATTTGCCCCAGCTCATGGATTTGCCCCAGCTCACACATGGATTTGCCCCAGCTCACACATGGATTTGCCCCAGCTCACACATGGATTTGCCCCCAGCTCACACATGGATTTGCCCAGCTCATGGATTTGCCCCCAGCTCATGGATTTGCCCCCAGCTCATGGATTTGCCCCCAGCTCATGGATTTGCCCAGCTCATGGATTTGCCCCCAAATCATGGATTTGCCCCCAGGTCATGGATTTGCCCCCAGGTCATGGATTTGCCCCCAGCTCATGGATTTGCCCCCAGCACATGGATTTGCCCAGCTCATGGATTTGCCCCCAGGTCATGGATTTGCCCCCAGGTCATGGATTTGCCCAGCTCATGGATTTGTCCCCAGGTCATGGATTTGCCCCCAGGTCATGGATTTGCCCCCAGCTCATGGATTTGCCCCCAGCACATGGATTTGCCCAGCTCATGGATTTGCCCCCAGGTCATGGATTTGCCCCCAGCTCATGGATTTGCCCCCAGCACATGGATTTGCCCAGCTCATGGATTTGCCCCCAGGTCATGGATTTGCCCCCAGCTCATGGATTTGCCCAGCGGTCATGGATTTGCCCCCAGCTCATGGATTTGCCCAGCTCATGGATTTGCCCCAGGTCATGGATTTGCCCCCAGCTCATGGATTTGCCCAGCTCATGGATTTGCCCCCAGGTCATGGATTTGCCCCCAGGTCATGGATTTGCCCCCAGCTCATGGATTTGTCCCCAGGTCATGGATTTGCCCCCAGCTCATGGATTTGCCCAGCTCATGGATTTGCCCCCAGGTCATGGATTTGCCCCCAGCTCATGGATTTGCCCAGCTCATGGATTTGCCCCCAGGTCATGGATTTGCCCCCAGCTCATGGATTTGCCCCCAGCTCATGGATTTGCCCAGCTCATGGATTTGCCCAGCTCATGGATTTGCCCCCAGGTCATGGATTTGCCCCCAGCTCATGGATTTGCCCAGCTCATGGATTTTCCCCCAGCTCATGGATTTGCCCCCAGCTCATGGATTTGCCCAGCTCATGGATTTGCCCCCAGCTCATGGATTTGCCCAGCTCATGGATTTGCCCCCAGCTCATGGATTTGCCCCCAGTTCATGGATTTGCCCAGCTCATGGATTTGCCCCAAGCTCATGGATTTGCCCCCAGCTTATGGATTTGCCCAGCTCATGGATTTGCCCAGCTCATGGATTTGCCCCCAGCTCATGGATTTGCCCCCAGGTCATGGATTTGCCCAGCTCATGGATTTGCCCCCAGCTCATGGATTTGCCCCCAGTTCATGGATTTGCCCCCAGCTCATGGATTTGCCCAGCTCATGGATTTGCCCCAGCTCATGGATTTGCCCAGCTCATGGATTTGCCCCCAGCTCATGGATTTGCCCAGCTCATGGATTTGCCCCCAGCTCATGGATTTGCCCCCAGCTCATGGATTTGCCCAGCTCATGGATTTGCCCCCAGCTCATGGATTTGCCCAGCTCATGGATTTGCCCCCAGCTCATGGATTTGCCCCCAGGTCATGGATTTGCCCAGCTCATGGATTTGCCCCAGGCTCATGGATTTGCCCCCAGTTCATGGATTTGCCCCCAGCTCATGGATTTGCCCAGCTCTCACCTGGATATTGCTCCAGCTCCGGCAGATGTTGAGGGGACCCAGATGCCGGGCAGCGCGGGAGTGCCTGCCCGGTCCTGAAGAGTCCGTCCTGTTGAAGTTGATGCGGCTGCGTGGCGTGCGTGCGCAGGTCACGCGGTCCGGCCAGTCAGGTGGTACAGAGACTCAGTACCACCTAATTAGCCGGAACACGTGACCGGCTGCGCCTGCACGCAGCCGCTTCCCTTTAACAGGATGGACTCTTCAGGACCGGGCAGGCACTCCCGCGCTGCCCGGCATCTGGGTCCCCGGCTCAAATCTCGGGGGGGGGGGGCAATTGCCCCGTTGCCCCCCCCTTGGATCCACCCCTGCGAGAGGGATTTGCTCACATGTGGAGCTCCTCGAGAGGGATCTGCTCACATGTGGTGCTCCTCGAGAGGGATCTGCTCGCATGTTGTGCTCACCGAGAGGGACCTGCTCGCATGTTGTGCTCACCGAGAGGGACCTGCTCACATGTGGTGCTCCTCGAGAGGGATCTGCTCACATGTGGTGCTCCTCGAGAGGGATCTGCTTGCATGTGGTGCTCCTCGAGAGGGATCTGCTCGCATGTTGTGCTCACCGAGAGGGACCTGCTCGCATGTTGTGCTCACCGAGAGGGACCTGCTCGCATGTGGTGCTCACCGAGAGGGATCTGCTCGCATGTGGTGCTCACCGAGAGGGATCTGCTCGCATGTGGTGCTCGCCGAGAGGGATCTGCTCGCATGTGGTGCTCGTCGAGAGGGATCTGCTCGCATGTGGTGCTCGCCTAGAGGGATCTGCTCGCATGTTGTGGTCACCGAGAGGGATCTGCTCGCATGTGGTGCTCACCGAGAGGGATCTGCTCGCATGTGGTGCTCCTCGAGAGGCATCTGCTCGCATGTGGTGCTCACCCAGAGGGATCTGCTCGCATGTGGTGCTCATCGAGAGGGATCTGCTCGCATGTGGTGCTCGCCGAGAGGGATCTGCTCGCATGTTGTGCTCACCGAGAGGGATCTGCTCGCATGTGGTGCTCGTCGAGAGGGATCTGCTCGCATGTGGTGCTCCTCGAGAGGGATCTGCTCACATGTGGTGCTCCTCGAGAGGGATCTGCTCGCATGTTGTGCTCACCGAGAGGGATCTGCTCGCATGTTGTGCTCACCGAGAGGGACCTGCTCGCATGTTGTGCTCCTCGAGAGGGATCTGCTCGCATGTGGTGCTCACCGAGAGGGATCTGCTCGCATGTGGTGCTCACCGAGAGGGATCTGCTCGCATGTGGTGCTCGCCGAGAGGGATCTGCTCGCATGTGGTGCTCGTCGAGAGGGATCTGCTCGCATGTGGTGCTCGCCTAGAGGGATCTGCTCGCATGTTGTGGTCACCGAGAGGGATCTGCTCGCATGTGGTGCTCACCGAGAGGGATCTGCTCGCATGTGGTGCTCCTCGAGAGGCATCTGCTCGCATGTGGTGCTCACCCAGAGGGATCTGCTCGCATGTGGTGCTCATCGAGAGGGATCTGCTCGCATGTGGTGCTCGCCGAGAGGGATCTGCTCGCATGTTGTGCTCACCGAGAGGGATCTGCTCGCATGTGGTGCTCGTCGAGAGGGATCTGCTCGCATGTGGTGCTCGCCGAGAGGGATCTGCTCGCATGTTGTGCTCACCGAGAGGCGAGAGGGATCTGCTCGCATGTGGTGCTCGCCGAGAGGGATCTGCTCGCATGTTGTGCTCACCGAGAGGGATCTGCTCGCATGTGGTGCTCACCGAGAGGGATCTGCTCGCATGTGGTGCTCATCGAGAGGGATCTGCTCGCATGTGGTGCTCACCGAGAGGGATCAGATCGAATGTGTTGCTCCTCGAGAGGGATCTGCTCGCATGTGGTGCTCACCGAGAGGGATCTGCTCCCATGTGGTGCTCCTCGAGAGGGATCTGCTCGCATGTGGTGCTCACCGAGAGGGATCTGCTCGCATGTGGTGCTCACCGAGAGGGATCTGCTCGCATGTGGTGCTCACCGAGAGGGATCTGCTCGCATGTTGTGCTCACTGAGAGGGATCTGCTCGCATGTGGTGCTCACCGAGAGGGATCTGCTCGCATGTGGTGCTCACTGAGAGGGATCTGCTCGCATGTGGTGCTCGCCGAGAGGCCGGATTTGCTCACATGTGGTGCTCCTCGAGAGGGATCTGCTCGCATGTGGTGCTCACCGAGAGGGATCTGCTCGCATGTGGTGGTCGCCGAGGGGGATCTGCTCGCATGTGGTGCTCACTGAGAGGGATCTGATCGAATGTTGTGCTCCTCGAGAGGGATCTGCTCGCATGTGGTGCTCACCGAGAGGGATCTGCTCGCATGTTGTGCTCACCGAGAGGGATCTGCTCACATGTGGTGCTCACCGAGAGGGATCTGCTCGCATGTGGTGCTCACCGAGAGGGATCTGCTCGCATGTGGTGCTCCTCGAGAGGGATCTGCTGGCATGTGGTGCTCATTGAGAGGGATCTGCTGGCATGTGGTGCTCATTGAGAGGGATCTGCTGGCATGTGGTGCTCATTGAGAGGGATCTTCTCACATGTGGTGCTCATTGAGAGGGATCGGCTCGCATGTGGTGCTCATTGAGAGGGATCTGCTCGCATGTGGTGCTCGCCGAGAGGGATCTGCTCGCATGTGGTGCTCACCGAGAGGGATCTGATCGAATGTTGCGCTCCTCGAGAGGGATCTGCTCGCATGTGGTGCTCGACGAGAGGGATCTGCTCGCATGTGGTGCTCGCCGAGAGGGATCTGCTCGCATGTGGTGCTCGCCGAGAGGGATCTACTAGCATGTGGTGCTCGCCGAGAGGGATCTGCTCGCATGTTGTGCTCCCCGAGAGGGATCTGCTGGCATGTGGTGCTCACCGAGAGGGATCTGCTCGCATGTGGTGCTCACTGAGAGGGATCTGCTCGCATGTGGTGCTCACTGAGAGGGATCTGCTCGCATGTGGTGCTCACCGAGAGGGATCTGCTCGCATGTGGTGCTCCTCGAGAGGGATCTGCTGGCATGTGGTGCTCATTGAGAGGGATCTGCTGGCATGTGGTGCTCATTGAGAGGGATCTGCTGGCATGTGGTGCTCATTGAGAGGGATCTTCTCACATGTGGTGCTCATTGAGAGGGATCTGCTGGCATGTGGTGCTCATTGAGAGGGATCTGCTGGCATGGTGCTCATTGAGAGGGATCTTCCCACATGTGGTGCTCATTGAGAGGGATCTGCTCGCATGTGGTGCTCATTGAGAGGGATCTGCTCGCATGTGGTGCTCGCCGAGAGGGATCTGCTCGCATGTGGTGCTCACCGAGAGGGATCTGATCGAATGTTGTGCTCCTCGAGAGGGATCTGCTCGCATGTGGTGCTCACCGAGAGGGATCTGCTCGCATGTTGTGCTCACCGAGAGGGATCTGCTCACATGTGGTGCTCACCGAGAGGGATCTGCTCGCATGTGGTGCTCACCGAGAGGGATCTGCTCGCATGTTGTGCTCCCCGAGAGGGATCTGCTCACATGTGGTGCTCACCGAGAGGGATCTGCTCGCATGTGGTGCTCCTCGAGAGGGATCTGCTGGCATGTGGTGCTCATTGAGAGGGATCTGCTGGCATGTGGTGCTCATTGAGAGGGATCTGCTGGCATGTGGTGCTCATTGAGAGGGATCTTCTCACATGTGGTGCTCATTGAGAGGGATCGGCTCGCATGTGGTGCTCATTGAGAGGGATCTGCTCGCATGTGGTGCTCGCCGAGAGGGATCTGCTCGCATGTGGTGCTCACCGAGAGGGATCTGATCGAATGTTGCGCTCCTCGAGAGGGATCTGCTCGCATGTGGTGCTCGACGAGAGGGATCTGCTCGCATGTGGTGCTCGCCGAGAGGGATCTGCTCGCATGTGGTGCTCGCCGAGAGGGATCTGCTAGCATGTGGTGCTCGCCGAGAGGGATCTGCTCGCATGTTGTGCTCCCCGAGAGGGATCTGCTCGCATGTGGTGCTCACCGAGAGGGATCTGCTTGCATGGTGTGCTCACCGAGAGGGATCTGCTCGCATGTGGTGCTCCTCGAGAGGATCTGCTGCATGTGGTGCTAATTGAGAGGCATCTGCTCGCATGTGGTGCTCGCGAGAGGGATCTGCTCACATGTGGTGCTCCTCGAGAGGGATCTGCTCGCATGTGGTGCTCGCCGAGAGATCTGCTCGCATGTGGTGCTCGCCGAGAGGGATCTGCTCGCATGTGGTGCTCGCCGAGAGGGATCTGCTCGCATGTGGTGCTCGCCGAGAGGGATCTGCTCGCATGTGGTGCTCGCCGAGAGGGATCTGCTCGCATGTGGTGCTCACCGAGAGGGATCTGCTCGCATATGGTGCTCCTCGAGAGGCATCTGCTCGCATGTGGTGCTCATTGAGAGGGATCTGCTGGCATGTGGTGCTCATTGAGAGGGATCTGCTGGCATGTGGTGCTCATTGAGAGGGATCTTCTCACATGTGGTGCTCATTGAGAGGGATCGGCTCGCATGTGGTGCTCATTGAGAGGGATCTGCTCGCATGTGGTGCTCGCCGAGAGGGATCTGCTCGCATGTGGTGCTCACCGAGAGGGATCTGCTCGCATGTTGTGCTCCTCGAGAGGGATCTGCTCGCATGTGGTGCTCGACGAGAGGGATCTGCTCGCATGTGGTGCTCGCGAGAGGGATCTGCTCGCATGTGGTGCTCGCCGAGAGGGATCTGCTAGCATGTGGTGCTCGCCGAGAGGGATCTGCTCGCATGTTGTGCTCCCCGAGAGGGATCTGCTCGCATGTGGTGCTCACCGAGAGGGATCTGCTCGCATGTGGTGCTCACTGAGAGGGATCTGCTCGCATGTGGTGCTCGATGAGAGGGATCTGCTCGCATGTGGTGCTCACCGAGAGGGATCTGCTCGCATGTGGTGCTCCTCGAGAGGGATCTGCTCGCATGTGGTGCTCATTGAGAGGGATCTGCTCGCATGTGGTGCTCATTGAGAGGGATCTGCTCGCATGTGGTGCTCATCGAGAGGGATCTGCTCATGTGGTGCTCATTGAGAGGGATCTGCTGGCATGTGGTGCTCATTGAGAGGGATCTGCTGGCATGTGGTGCTCATTGAGAGGGATCTTGCTCACATGTGGTGCTCATTGAGAGGGATCTGCTCGCATGTGGTGCTCATTGAGAGGGATCTGCTCGCATGTGGTGCTCGCCGAGAGGGATCTGCTCGCATGTGGTGCTCACCGAGAGGGATCTGATCGAATGTTGTGCTCCTCGAGAGGGATCTGCTCGCATGTGGTGCTCGACGAGAGGGATCTGCTCGCATGTGGTGCTCGCCGAGAGGGATCTGCTCGCATGTGGTGCTCGCCGAGAGGGATCTGCTAGCATGTGGTGCTCGCCGAGAGGGATCTGCTCGCATGTTGTGCTCCCCGAGAGGGATCTGCTCGCATGTGGTGCTCACCGAGAGGGATCTGCTTGCATGGTGTGCTCACCGAGAGGGATCTGCTCGCATGTGGTGCTCCTCGAGAGGGATCTGCTGGCATGTGGTGCTAATTGAGAGGCATCTGCTCGCATGTGGTGCTCGCCGAGAGGGATCTGCTCACATGTGGTGCTCCTCGAGAGGGATCTGCTCGCATGTGGTGCTCGCCGAGAGGGATCTGCTCGCATGTGGTGCTCGCCGAGAGGGATCTGCTCGCATGTGGTGCTCGCCGAGAGGGATCTGCTCGCATGTGGTGCTCGCCTAGAGGGATCTGCTCGCATGTGGTGCTCGCCGAGAGGGATCTGCTCGCATGTGGTGCTCACCGAGAGGGATCTGCTCGCATATGGTGCTCCTCGAGAGGCATCTGCTCGCATGTGGTGCTCGCCGAGAGGGATCTGCTCACATGTGGTGCTCCTCAAGAGGGATCTGCTCACATGTGGTGCTCGCCGAGAGGGATCTGCTCGCATGTGGTGCTCGCCGAGAGGGATCTGCTCGCATGTGGTGCTCGCCGAGAGGGATCTGCTCACATGTGGTGCTCCTCGAGAGGGATCTGCTCGCATGTGGTGCTCGCCGAGAGGGATCTGCTCGCATGTGGTGCTCGCCGAGAGGGATCTGCTCGCATGTGGTGCTCGCCGAGAGGGATCTGCTCGCATGTTGTGCTCACCGAGAGGGATCTGCTCGCATGTGGTGCTCACCGAGAGGGATCTGCTCGCATGTGGTGCTCACCGAGAGGGATCTGCTCGCATGTGGTGCTCACCGAGAGGGATCTGCTCGCATGTGGTGCTCCTCGATAGGCATCTGCTCGCATGTGGTGCTCGCCGAGAGGGATCTGCTCACATGTGGTGCTCACCGAGAGGGATCTGCTCGCATGTGGTGCTCACCGAGAGGGATCTGCTCGCATGTGGTGCTCCTCGAGAGACATCTGCTCGCATGTGGTGCTCGCCGAGAGGGATCTGCTCGCATGTGGTGCTCCTCGAGAGGGATCTGCTCGCATGTGGTGCTCGCCGAGAGGGATCTGCTCGCATGTGGTGCTCGCCGAGAGGGATCTGCTCGCATGTGGTGCTCGCCGAGAGGGATCTGCTCGCATGTGGTGCTCACCGAGAGGGATATGCTCACATGTGGTGCTCCTCGAGAGACATCTGCTCGCATGTGGTGCTCGCCGAGAGGGATCTGCTCACATGTGGTGCTCCTCGAGAGGGATCTGCTCGCATGTGGTGCTCGCCGAGAGGGATCTGCTCGCATGTGGTGCTCGCCGAGAGGGATCTGCTTGCATGTTGTACTCACCGAGAGGGATCTGCTCGCATGTGGTGCTCACTGAGAGGGATCTGCTTGCATGTGGTGCTCCTCGAGAGGGATCTGCTCGCATGTGGTGCTCGCCGAGAGGGATCTGCTTGCATGTTGTGCTCACCGAGAGGGATCTGCTGGCATGTGGTGCTCATTGAGAGGGATCTTCTCACATGTGGTGCTCATTGAGAGGGATCTGCTCACATGTGGTGCTCCTCGAGAGGGATCTGCTCGCATGTGGTGCTCGCCGAGAGGGATCTGCTCGCATGTGGTGCTCGCCGAGAGGGATCTGCTCGCATGTGGTGCTCGCCAAGAGGGATCTGCTCACATGTGGTGCTCCTTGAGAGGGATCTGCTCGCATGTTGTGCTCACCGAGAGGGATCTGCTCGCATGTGGTGCTCGCCGAGAGGGATCTGCTTGCATGTTGTGCTCACCGAGAGGGATCTGCTCGCATGTGGTGCTCACTGAGAGGGATCTGCTTGCATGTGGTGCTCCTCGAGAGGGATCTGCTGGCATGTGGTGCTCATTGAGAGGGATCTGCTGGCATGTGGTGCTCATTGAGAGGGATCTGCTGGCATGTGGTGCTCATTGAGAGGGATCTTCTCACATGTGGTGCTCATTGAGAGGGATCTGCTCGCATGTGGTGCTCATTGAGAGGGATCTGCTCGCATGTGGTGCTCGCCGAGAGGGATCTGCTCGCATGTGGTGCTCGCCGAGAGGGATCTGATCGAATGTGGTGCTCCTCGAGAGGCATCTGCTCACATGTGGTGCTCCTCGAGAGGGATCTGCTTGCATGTGGTGCTCCTCGAGAGACATCTGCTCGCATGTGGTGCTCGCCGAGAGGGATCTGCTTGCATGTGGTGCTCCTCGAGAGACATCTGCTCGCATGTGGTGCTCGCCGAGAGGGATCTGCTCACATGTGGTGCTCCTCGAGAGGGATCTGCTCGCATGTGGTGCTCGACGAGAGGGATCTGCTCGCATGTGGTGCTCGCCGAGAGGGATCTGCTCGCATGTGGTGCTCGCCGAGAGGGATCTGCTCGCATGTGGTGCTCGCCGAGAGGGATCTGCTCGCATGTGGTGCTCGCCGAGAGGGATCTGCTCGCATGTGGTGCTCCTCGAGAGGGATCTGCTCGCATGTGGTGCTCGCCGAGAGGGATCTGCTCGCATGTGGTGCTCGCCGAGAGGGATCTGCTCGCATGTGGTGCTCCTCGAGAGGGATCTGCTCGCATGTGGTGCTCGCCGAGAGGGATCTGCTCACATGTGGTGCTCCTCGAGAGGGATCTGCTCGCATGTGGTGCTCCTCGAGAGGGATCTGCTCGCATGTGGTGCTCCTCGAGAGGGATCTGCTGGCATGTGGTGCTCATTGAGAGGGATCTGCTGGCATGTGGTGCTCATTGAGAGGGATCTGCTGGCTGGGTCACGGTGATCAGGAGGAGTTGCAGGGCGGACTGGCAGGACACACAGACTCCCCTCCCTTTCTTGTTCACATGGAACCAAGTAGAGATGAAAGTCCCAGCCAGGCAGAAAAGCGAGTACGTTACCGAGTGACATGTCCTGAGGAATGCATGAAAAGTGCTGCCCCGCCTTACTGACAGCTAGCGTTCATAAAGAAGCTGTCTGTAAGATCTTATTCTCCAATCGCTTTCTCTCCTTCAGCAGAGAGTCTTTTGCTCCGGGCAGCACTTTTCATGCGCATATTGGTCTCGCAATATCAATCACGCAGGGGGAGGGCAGACAGGGGCCCCAAATCACGCAGGGGGTGGCAGACAGGGGCCCCAAATCACGCAGGGGGAGCGGGCAGACAGGGGCCCCCAATCACGCAGGGGAGGGGGCAGACAGGGGCCCCCATTCACGCAGGGGGAGGCAGACAGGGCCTAAATCACGCGGGGAGGGCAGACAGGGGCCCCAAATCACGCAGGGGGAGGGCAGACAGGGGCCCCAAATCACGCAGGGGGAGGGCAGACAGGGGCCCCCAATCACGCAGGGGGAGGGCAGACAGGGGCCCCAAATCACGCAGGGGGAGGGCAGACAGGGGCCCCTCAATCACGCAGGGGGAGGGCAGACAGGGGCCCCCAGTCACGTAGGGGGAGGGCAGACAGGGGCCCCCGTCACGCAGGGGGAGGGCAGACAGGGGCCCCCGTCACGCAGGGGGAGGGCAGACAGGGGCCCCCGTCACGCAGGGGAGGGCAGCCTGTAGATGAGGGTATTTATGGGGTGATGCGGGGAGCGGAGCCTGGGGTACATAGGAATATGAGGTAAGGAATGGCGTCGCGTGGTGCTGCGGCTGCTGCTGTAATTCAGGAGCACCAGGCATCTGGTTTTTCTGCGCCGCCGCCGCCGTCCTGTGACTTTAAAGCATAAAGAAGGTTTGTTTTTTCTCGGGGAATGGCTGCGCCGCGGCCTGTGCAGGTGCCTTTGCTAGGTGGCATTCTTTGAGCTAAACACACAGGCCGGGAGCAGAGAAAGGCCAGAGGAGAATGAAATCAGGTTTGGTGAGGGAGAGGCGGCAGCCAATGATCTGAGCCGGCACATGCCTTTCCTGGGAGCAGCCTGGAGTTGCCTATGACAGAGCGGCTTGTATTGCTGTGACGCGGCGCGGGAGCCGGAAGCACAGCGCAGCGCAGAGCCTGCAGTCACCTCGCCAGCCGTGTATTAATGAAGCTGCTCCAGGCCAGGCATTGATTGGAGCGGCGAGGCGGTGTGAGCGGAGCGGCGTTGTGAGCGGAGCGGCGGTGTGAGCGGAGCTGGGCTTTTGTGTTCAGCGTGCACGGGCTTGACATGCAGCATCACAAGGTCTCTTCACAGCAGCCCCTTTGTGTGTCTGGTCAGCCCAGAGAGAGGGTGGTGTGGCCCGCACGCTGGTAACCACCAGGAAACCTGGGGCTGACAGCACCAAAGAATGACCCGCAGCAGCTCCGCCGGTATCCTGCAGCTAGCTATGCCAGTACACCTGATCGCTGCAGCGACGACGCACCGGCTGGGACGCGCTGAGGAGACGCTCTATGTGTAGCAGCACCCTCCGGCCGAAGCCTGGTCTCTTCCTGCAAGGTAGCCATGTTGGAGGATGCAGCGCAGAAGTGGCATCCCACTCACGTTCAGATCACCGTGTTACAAGCCCGGGATCTCCACCCTAAGGGCAAGCACGCCACCAATGATGCCTACACCATCATCCAGCTGGGGAAGGAGAAGTATTCCACCTCGGTGGTGGAGAAGTCCCTCAGCCCCGTCTGGAAGGAGGAAGCATCCTTTGAGCTGCCGGGCCTGCTGGTGCAGGACAACCCGGAGCAGTACCAGCTGCAGCTGACAGTCATGCACAGGTCCCTGGTTGGTCTTGACAAGTTCCTGGGACAAGTGGGCCTCAACCTGAACAGCATCTTCAAGAACGAGGAGAGACGTAAAACAGAGTAAGTGGACCTTTTTAGATCTGGTGCCCACATGGGTTACCGGTGTATGCACCTTGACATTATGCCGCATCACACGCAGGGAGCGTCCATGGCCTACAATCCCCATAATCCCTCATAATCTCAGACCGTTCTGGTTAGGGCTGCCAGATCTTCCATGAGGTCCTGCTAATTTATTCATGCTGACGGGCAGTCCCAGAGAAATGCAACCCTGTAGCATGTATAATTCATGTGCCACATGAGAGAAATCCAAGGGGAATGCAACATATGAATTCTGCATGCTGAAGGGCAGCACCTTCCCTGTGCTCCCCTCTAGATAAACCAGCAACACAAAGACAGAGCACTGCCGAATAGTAACTGGAGGGGACCTGGATCCTCCGCAAAAGCGAGCTGCGCCCAAGCGGGGCAAGCCAAGCCCAAGCAACGAGCTGCAAGAAATCCCCCTCCCCCGCCAACGAAAGCTGCAAGCGGGGCAGCCAGATCCTCCGCAACGAGCTGCAAGCGGGGCAGCCAGATCCTCCGCAACGAGCTGCAAGCGGGGCGCCAGATCCTCCGCAACGAGCTGCAAGCGGGGCAGCCAGATCCTCCGCAACGAGCTGCAAGCGGGGCAGCCAGATCCTCCGCAACGAGCTGCAAGCGGGGCAGCCAGATCCTCCGCAACGAGCTGCAAGCGGGGCAGCCAGATCCTCCGCAACGAGCTGCAAGCGGGGCAGCCAGATCCTCCGCAACGAGCTGCAAGCGGGGCAGCCAGATCCTCCGCAACGAGCTGCAAGCGGGGCAGCCAGATCCTCCGCAATGAGCTGCAAGCGGGGCAGCCAGATCCTCCAGCTTTACCTGGACACATACAGGGTTATTCAGAGAGAGGTGAAACTCAGGAGAATGACTGGAGAAGTGAAAATTCTAGGTCAAAATAGTCAAATCAGAAAAAT